>JAXGGA010001445.1:27500-152390 GCA_038373865.1 Uloborus plumipes | reverse complement strand
AAGTGATCTTGATCGTTAATAAAGAATTTGCATGGAGCTGTGAAAAAAGACGCTCGATAGTCCAACACTAAGTAGTGAATATTTAAAAAAGCAACTTTTTTTTCTCAGTGTCATCTCGGGAAATGATGACGCAGACACAATAGTTTGAAAACACGTAGAATTCTCAGAATCCTTTCTACATATTACCTAGTCTTTACTCATCAACATTTCAGTGTAAAAATTACCACAAGTGTGGTGATAGAGTTTGACTACGTATCTATTAAGAGTACTCACGCTTATAAATATAAATGTAAGCTTTAACATTCATCTTAGTTTCTAACATACATTTGAATTAACAGTTAAAAGTTTACAAACAGTTTAAATTTATTCTTAAATAAACGTTCTTTTGTTAAAAAATTGATAGTGGAGGGTAATTCTTCTACCTTTTCCTTTCCACACACAATATTATTATTCTATCCCTCGCAATTGAAGGTGTTCCGTAATTACAGTTATCCTCAGAAAAGCCTCTGCTTTTGCGGCCTTTTTCTACTTTTCGAGAAGTGTATTCGTGAGATAACACACTATCTCACCCTTTCTGGAATACAACCCCGTTGCTTTTGTCAAAAATTTGCATAAATACTTCCGTTCATCATCGCGCAGGGAAAGAGGAGAAAGTTTTAAGGAAGAATTATTTTTGAGGAGGATAGACGATTTATTAGAGCCCGGATAACGATGGTGGTTTGGTGATGGCGGGCGTAATAGCGCTTGGAGTAAACGCAGAAAGTAAAGGAGGACATATTCCATCTAATTTACGAGTTTTCTTCACGCTTTAAGAAGCGGGCTTTTGCGAAATAAGGCTTATAAGGATACATATGTCCGATTATCGCTCTTCTAAGGCGTGGATGTGCCTTAAATGGACAACAATCTATTTTCTGACCGAACTAGGTCTTGATGTGAAGCAAACTGCAGCATTTCCTCCCGTATAATCCGAAATTTGTAATGTTTGTGTGCTTTTTATGTGAATACTTTCATAATTATTTTTCGTTTTTTGTTACAATGCTATTTGGCGTCAAAAGTTCTCGCAGTTTTGTTTTGGTTTGAGATAAGCTATCTGTTATACTCAGTTAAAAACTAATAAAATCTAAAGTACACGGTTTGATTATTCATAATTAATTCCAAAATGATTTCATTGGATTTCAGAGATATTTTCAACATCTCTGCAAATCTAGTTCAAGCGTTGAAAATCAGAAATATTCCTCAGAACTTTAGTCAAGTTTATTTTCACTCTTTCTATTTTCGATTAAATTTTACCATCGTGGAGAATTGGAGAAAAAAAAGCAATTTGAACTATTAATGTTGCTTTTGATATTTGAATGCTTTGTTATTTTTAATGCACAATGGTAAACGTCTGAGTATTAAAAATCGAAATATTACACATCTCTTCCTTCCAGACATCTACCATTTCATCTGTTTTTTTTTTTTTTATGTAATTGATTTTACGGTCTTTTCTACTTTTGGATATTTCACACGTTCAAACGGATTTTACTCCTCTTTAAAAGATTGAGGAGTATTTTCATGCCTTGAATAATATCTAGCAATGTCTCTGTGAATTCGTATTTGTTTTACTCCCCTTCATCATTATGTGTTTCGATTAATTACGGTAGAAGTTGAAAAAAGTCTGCTTGTAGCTTGCATAATTCATTTCAGTTTCCATTAACTCAATTACATTAAATTTATTATAACACTTATGGTTCCAAAATAAATTCTGTGCAGGTAAAAAAGCTCAGATTGAACTGAAACAGACGTTTAAAATTTATGAATTGATAGAACAGATTTATTATTCATTCATTTTATGGAATGTCTTTAATTTCTAATTTGATTCCTATAAGAGCTTATTATTTTATGTTTTTACACCTTACACTAAAATGTTGTGAATAGAAGGAACCCTACGTATAGGATATTGCACCATCAAAACAACAATAAAAGAGTTTCAAAGCAAGAGACAAAAACCGTCAATTAGCTTAATTTCATTTCTGTTGCATAGTTATCAACATAAAAAATGCATCTATTCAATCAAATAAAATGTATTTATTTCACATTAACATAATTTTTGTCAACGGAGTACGTCAACGTATTTTGTAATTAATTTAAGATTTTGTTTATTCTACCATAAACACGTTTTCAAATTTCTTTATTCCTTCATGGCTTGCACGGTGTTTAAGAGCATAATTGAAATTTAAAAAAAAATGCTTTAAAGGATAACAAATGCTTATCATTTGATATGAGAAAAAAACTGTCGAGAAATTTTTAAGGTAATAAGTATTATCCGTAGCAATTACTAATTTTTATTTCATTAATCACTAGACAAAATATTTAATTAAATACGTTTCATCACATTTTTTGTATTTTTTTAACACCGTTATTACTGGAAGTAGTTACAAAGTTAAATATACGACTTAAAATATTTGTTTATTTTTTATCTATTGCGGAAAAACTTACTAAAAGAAGGTAAATAGTATTTTTGGCATTAAATAAAAAAACTAAACTAAATATTCGAAACAATAATGAATGTATGCAAAATAAAAACTAAATGAGGCGTTTTTCCTCGTTGAGTTTTTTTGGTAAATTCCTTCTATTCTCAAAGTGCAGTTAAAATGCTTAAAAACATTTCTTAAGCAATAAGCAAATATTTGAATTTTGTTAATGTTTTATATGTTATTCTTTTCACAGTTTACAATCAAAAACAAATAAAAGTGTAAACATTTTAATAAAACGTATCAATATTACGCACTGAATATAATGAAAGAGGAATTTCATTTGCATTATTAACTGATAAATATTTACGTTGGTTGTCTGATTCTGAAAATGTATTCAGAAAAAAAAAATTTGAGTGTGATTTTTATAAATATTTTATTTGTAAAAAAATGCAATTCTCAAAAGATTTCTACGTTTTATTTTTATGCCAATTATTTTTGACAAATTAAGGAAACTCAAATCAAAAAATAGAAAGTAAAGAAAAAGTCGGAATAAATGTTTAAGAAAGCTCTTTTTTTCTTTCTAAAAAAAAAGGGGTGTGTGGAACAAGCTTTATCCTTTTTGCAGACTTAGTGCGATCTCGGGCTGTCGCATCCAGACGTGGATAGCATAGCATGTACAATTTTGACACCCAGTTTCCACCGAATGAAGGCACCTATAATACATCTTTGCACCAGGAATTTAATTTCGCAACGGGCATTCAAAGCGAAACAAATATTCCAAGGAGCTTTTACGTGCCGCATAATCTTACTACATAGGATCTGATGATTTTCTGCATCTCAAAAATTCGACAACTGCACTGCAAAAAATAAATAGTTGTTTTAACAGTAAAATAATGGCAGCAGAGATTCCAGTTTAAAACTGTTTAATGTGCACAATAATAAACTGAAAAACTAGCAATCTTACAGTTCATTACTGTAAAGCAGCAATTTTAGTTTATTACGACAAAATTAGCTGTATTATACTGTAAAGACAACAGTATAATTCTGGCAGCAGAGGTTCCAGTTTAAAACTGTAATATTAGCAATTTTACAGTTTATTACTGTAAAATTGGCAATTTACTGTTTATTACTGTAAAATTAGCAATTTTTACAGTTTACTGCAATAAAATTAGCTATATTATACTGTAAAAACAACATCACCATAGCCAGAACCCAGGTCCAAGGCGTGGAAAGTCAACGCCTCACCAACCACATCACACAGTCGACCTCTTTCGAAATGTAAATTTGTGTGTTTGTCTTTAAATGCGAAAGTTAAACTTAGTAAACGTTATAAAATATTATTTGTGGAATTCGAAATAATTTTACTTGTTCAATATTAACAAATCAAACATCCAAGAGGAAAAAAAATCAACAATCCAAATTTCGTTAAAATGCTTGTTGGAGTATACGCATCAAGCAAAAGAGTCTAACTCACTCTTTTTCACTAAACAAGATTTTTTCCAATTCCCAGAGTAATAATTTCTGTTCAATCAATATCTAATTACTAATTTTTCAATGTGATACAAAATATTACAACTTAAGTATCAAAGTATGAAATGACTCATTCTTAACATACATTGATCTATATACAGTAACATCCCAATAATTCACTGAATAAGGAGGCACGGTAGCCGCGGGGGGCTACCGTGGGATGAATACCTTAATGGGGATGAATACCTTAAAGATGAATAGGGTATACAATATCTTTAAAAAATCAATAACACTCGAACATACTTGAATAGTAAAAATTTAGCGGAAAACTATAACAGTGAATAAAAAAAATATCTTTAAAAGCTAAAGATGAACAATAACACACGCATATATCACAAAAAAAGAATCATAATAACATTAATATTAGCACATGCCGTTTTCACAAAAAAGTAGGTTAGTTGTTTTTATTTATTTATTTATTCATTTATTTTTTTCATTTTAAAACTCTTTTCTCACGGATAATCTGACATTGGATAATCGTGAGTTTACTGTATTTAAATAATTTCTGACACGAATCAGTTATAAGCTTAGTAACAAAGTTAAGATATTACCAGACAGGTGGCGTTACAAACTGAGTAAAATATTTTACCACTTCCCTTTGCCTCGCTATGTCACTTCACTCCGCACTCCCCTGACTGCGAAAGTTAATTTTGATTTCTATAGAAAAGAAGTTTCATAAGGTGACATATAATGAATTTCTGCAAATATTAAACCTGTCTTTTCCGAAGTTGCAAATCACGCCTCGTAAATCCCTTTTTCTTGAATTGAAAAAAATATATTGCTGTGCAATCAAAATGAATCGTATCTAATTAATTTTTAGAATTTGCTTGACTCGTAATTCTAATAGTTCCCCGTATAGTGATTCGACGCTAATCGCCACGTGATTTGTTGCTGGGCAAAATTAAAAGCCAATGAATGAAGTTATTGCCGGTTTTTACTCTGTGTTTTCCATTTAATGATTTTTTTTTCTTTACTGTTCGACTTTGTTTTTAAACACTGTCCTTTTACGATGTTTAAAATTCGAAATGTTTATTGCTGAAGCGGTGCTTTGATAAAGATTTTCTAATTAGATTTTTCTTCGGTAATAGTGAATTAAGGGCTTGGTCTGGTATTTTTAAGACATTGAGAAGAGATTTTTTTCTCAAGATATTTTTCGACATTAATTAAAGATTTTTATGATTGGAAGATTTTTTTAATGTTAAACATTTAAGTTATTTTTGTTCTTGTTGAATAAAAGAGGGTTTGCAAGCCAATTACATTTCGTTTTAAGAAGTTTCTGTAAATTAAAAACGTACTTTTCCATCTCCTTCAATTGTGTTTTATAATGTTCTCTTACAGAAATCGATAAAACTCATCAAAGATTTTTTTTTATCAAGTAGTTCTTCAGAAAAAATTTTATTCGAAGAAAATAATACCCTCGAAAGATCCGCCTGTAAGAAATATTTCGATTGATTTAACCAATTTTATATTTTCACTTTTATTTAATCGTTAATAGTACTGGCTTTTTAAAAACTTTACTACGTAGGCCATGTACTCTAACTGTTGAATTGGCGAAAAACAATGACCTAAAATAAAATTTAATGAAAAAATCCTTTTTTACATAAATAAATTAGTATACAGAACTGAAAAAAAACTAGTCATTGACTTTTTTTCATATTTTATAGTCTAAAAAGAATCTAAAACATTTTTGCAGTATTCGCGTGTGCCTAAAAAATATACTTTACAGAATCTACTCCAACTTTTTATTTCCTAGATGCTTTTTGATCTAAAGAAGTTTTCCCCTGAAAATCTATAGCTTACTTCGTTTAATATTTCAGTACCGTAAAGTCGGGTTACTTGGACCCACAAGGAGGTTACTTGAGCCCACAGTAAAATGATAAAATCTGGGTTTGGTACTAGCAATTGAGACTGCAGAGTGCTTCTACCTAGAGGAGAAACGAGGAACTACGTGCAAGTCTTCAACTAATAAGTACCAAACCTAGATTTTATCATTTTACTGTAATGGGCTCAAGTAACCCGACTTTACGGTAACTTGTCTTGTGAATATTTCAACATTCTGAGTCATACATTTCGACGTTTAAGAATATCAACTTTATGTATTTGATACTAAATAAAATAAAAATTACTGCGATATTTTATATGATTTTTATTTCTTATGTTTTACACAGAACAACAAATTGAGATTTATAAAATTAAAGATAAGAAAATCTCTTCAGTTATAATTCAACTTCGCAGAGATGGCCTATGACTCCTCCTTTTTTCAGGATTGTCCATTTTTAGGAAGGGGTAATATGCAGATGAAAACTGAGGAATGGGATTCACAATTGATGGGGGAATTTGAATGGGTAGAAATTCTACCTATTTTAAGGAATGGACTCGTTTTTTCATTTGATTGACACCGGCCATCTCGTCGAGGTTGAATTATATATATATTGTTTTATCTCCTACTATATGGGTATGTAGTTCAATAGTCTAGTAATGGACAGTGTACTTCTTGTACTCTAGGAGTTTGAGGAATTATTTAAAACGATGTGTATCATTGCTGTAATTATTACAAAATTAGCGAAATAATGATAGGATTGCACCTAAATTAATTTTAACTGCTGAGTATTACTACTTGACTCATCGAAAAAAATCAAAACCAAACTTGAAATGTTAATTTCGTGTCTAGTCAGCATCCTTTTGTTACTACAGTTGATCTAAAACCACTGTAAAAAAAAGCTCTGGATAGACACATCTCCTCTCTAATAGAAAATCTGGTGCCTCTTTTGGTAATTTTTAATATTGGGAAAACTGGGTGATCTATAATGAACTTTTAAATGATTAAAAAATATTCTTTTCCATGCTTCTCTGTTCACAGGACATTCCATTGTGCTTTAACTCACTACATTTTTTTTTCAAGTACCCCTGCAAAATTCAAATATGAGTTTAAAAAAAGCAGAAAAAAACAGAACTGATATGTTCGGAAAAATTAGCATAAAAGACATCTCACAGAAACTGATCAAATTATTTGGAGGTGTGTAAGCCTTCGTGCCTAGTGAGAAATGCCCTTTCGGGTTCATGGCCTATCAGGCCTAGAAATGTGTATTACGTTATTCTCTAAATGCCTATCTCATTGGCTTCAAACAGTGACCCAATAGTTCTGCAGATAGCGCTACCTAGCAGCCTGCAGCTATTGATGATGGATGCAAGCAATTCCAATTAAATTTTGGATTGCTTAATTTATTTTTAGAATAACTCTGATAGATGGCGATACGTCCCGAACGTTGGGCTCATTTTTGCTCAATGCTGAAAGCAAAAAGCGATAGGCATTTAGTATGGAAAGGACAGATATGAAAAGAAAGCCTTAATTCCTCCCCTCCCTCCCGAATACTCCTTCAGTTCACGAACTTGGTTTTAGAACTGCCTTTTAACAAGACCTTTTTATAACGCTTTCATTAGTTTCACTTGTGGGTTTGTACGTAACTCTAAATAAAAGATAAAATTCACGCTTTTTACAAATATAAAAGTAATGTATGTAATACTATTAATAATACTAAGGACTAAACTATAAAACGTATTGATCTACGACTATTATAAGTGTCCCAATTGTTTGAATGTAACTCTGAATAAAAGATAAAATTCACGTTATTTGCAAACATAAAAGTAATATATTTTTTACTATTATAATTACTATATAGAAAATTATAATTACTATCACAGACTATACTATATTATATAAACTATAGTACTTATATTGCATGTTGATGTATTAAGGGCATCTAAAAGCGTATTCTTTAGTTTTTTAAGCTAATTTAAAAATCTTTTATACAACGCTGCATGAATTAATAGGCTTTTAGATGATGCTAGACCATCCCGTTAAATGATAAGGCAAAATGCTTGTAATTCATTAAGATCTTGTCTCAAGTTTGTTAAACCGAGCAGGTTTGTTATATCGAGTGCGGATAATGTAAAAATGTGGTTTCAGAGATAACATAGTTTTACGTCCAAGTTTAAACTTTTCAGTACCCCTTTTCATTAAAGCGTCTGCAAATTTTCCAGCTAATTAAACTATAAACACGGAGCCACATTTCCCAACCTTTTTTCTTCCTGAATTCAGCGTAGACTGTCATTTTGCGACCATTAGTTATAGTTCCAGTCTGCCATTATTTGATTTTTTTCTGCATCCGGCAGCGCGCACTCTTTCAACTCGTTACTTTTTTTTTTCTAATTTGGACGAGGGCACATTCTTTTAAACAACCAAGTTAATTATTATTAGATGCAAACACTGGCACCATGCCAAAAGATCCTTAAATTAGGTTTACAAACGGGTTTAATTTTCTTTCCCTGTTTTATTCGATAGGGAGAAAATCAAAGATTTTTTTCGCTATGGAATTAATTTATTCATGTCTAGAATTAAGAACCCACCTGTTTACAAAAATAATCTATTAATGATGAAAATTAATTCGATAACTAAAAATAGATATAGGATGATTGGATACATGGTATTTAAATCTCAATACATTAGGCAATTGTTTCAAAAATAATTACGCTAGGTAGGATTATAGAGGGGGTTTGAGAAAGAACTAAACTTGTTTGATATGACATAACAGAAAAACAGTGAGAGATAGAAGGAGAAGTAAGCTGTATATTGCATAGACAGGTTTTGAAGTTTATACGTCAGTTTTCAAATCAAAAATTGGATATTAGAGAGTGCCGTAGATAAATATATTTTAATTGTAGTATGAAAGTTTGCTTTTGAACGAAGTTCAAATCTCATTACACTGGGTTCGATATGACCATCTTTCACTGCAGCAACAGGACCTTCCGATTACATAATGTTATAGCCGAGAAAGGTGGCATAGCAAAACCCTTTGCAAATAGATTTGACCTGTTCAATAACCACGCTTTTATGCTCCAATTAAAAGATATTTCTCTACCGCACCCTACAATGTCCAACTTTTGATTTGAAAACCGGTTTATAAAAACTACCAAACCTCTCTGTTCAACATACCACTAGCTTCACCTTTCTATTTCTCACGGTTTTGCTGTTATGTCACTTCAAAATAAGAGAGTTCTTTCTCAACCCCCTATATAAGCTCAACTGTGATTGCAACAAAAATTCGCTTACTTATGTGTACTCGCTGTGTTTCAACCTGTTTAAGAGACGTAAAAAATTTGTTAAAAAAACCATCGTGATGTTTACACTCAAAACCAGCCATCATTTTTAATAAATTACTGAACACAGTTACATGAAAGGATTTTTAACTGCTTTGATGTCAGCCGATAACAAAGAGATTGCCTTTAAAGTAACCTTAGTCTGAATAGTTTGAACCACAACAAAAGTCACAATAAAGCACAATTCTACTCATATTCTCTATTTTGTTGCAAGAAGACATGGGCAGGATACCAAAAAGGACACAAGTACAGCTTCTTCAAGTAGTGCATTTCTTTCTTAGCTATGCGACATATTTGACTTAGAAGGTAAATATGTTCCTCTATAAGTTTCATAGCCGAAACACCTGCATGGTATAGAAATTGTGCAAATTGATCATCAAATCAGCAAATAAAATTCGGCAATTTAAAAATCTTCTAAAAGTAAAAAACTATTGTCAGCAGTAAGAAGGTAGTAGACGCATTACGGGTAGTCGCCGATAGATTGGGCCCTGAAGCAAATAATTCCGCTTCTGGATCCAACTGCAAAAGCTACAAAGAATATTTTACTATAAAAATATCATACAACTATTAAATATGAATTTGAAAACTGCGAATCGTTTTCTATTTTTCTCAGTTCTGTTCACTGTGGTGAAATTAATAGTTTAAAACCTCAAAAGCGAGTGAATGTTGCATTTTGTGGGAAAACCCCTTTAAAAGCAAAAATTCAAACAAATTGCGAATAAATCTATAATAATTCAAAGTTTTCCCAGATTAAAATCGTTATTGCATTATAAATTCATACATGCATCGAAGTTTTGTGAGTGCAACTACAACTATAACTTTTAAACTACAACTGAGGGCAATGAACTTGATTAGTTTGAAGTGAAACTGATAATCGGGGATGCATTAATAACTGCAAATGAGTATTTCAGCGAATAATAATGGTAACTAATAATATTTCAACACAAATGAGCTCCATTTCATTACAAATGTGCATTTATTACGTTCGTTGAAACTAATGTTGTCCCTAATAGCTTATTACAAAATATTAATATTTATCCCTTAGAGTGAGAATTCAGTTATATATCATGATAAGAAGTTAAGGGATTAAACTGAATTAAGCCATCATTAATGCAAGCTGCAGACTTTCAGATTTGATTAAACTGATGTTGAACATGTTTCATTACCCCGAAGAGCACGCACGTGTACCTCTGGAAGGCAAATCTATGGAATTGTATTTGTGAACAACTATAAGTTAAGGCTTGGGAGATGAAGGGGTTAAATGACAAAACAGAAATTTCGAGTAATTAAAGTTCAAAGTTTTATTCTTGCAGTTGTTGCAGCTTTTTTTTTTCTGGTTTTGTCGTTAGTGTGCGTATGAAATTGGTCTAATGATATCTACTTTTTGACGCACCAAGTTTTATTTGCTTACTTGTGTCCATGGCTTACCATTGTCCAGAGTGTTCATTTGTTAAAATGTAACTTAGCCCCTTCATATTCCAAGCCATTCAATTATGAGAATATTGGGTAAAATGAGGTACCACTCCTCACCTGTGAGGAAATATTTATAACAACTGCTGGTGTTAATTAAAATGGAAAATAATGCCCAGCAGTTTTCTTAATATAAACCAAGATGCTGTATTAATTCTATCAGCCCTAATGAATACGAAATTATTTATTTATTAGTAAAAAACAAAATTGTCACTTTGAGGCTAATTACTCTGACAAGCAAGACAATTCACCCACTCCACCAGCATATATGCTCCACTTAAAATAACAATATAAAACTTATTATACTTGAGAGAAGTGGTAGTAATTAGCTAAATTGTTTCAAATCATTATATGAATAACATAATAAAAGTTTGAATTAACTTTACATCATGAAAATGAGATTTTGTATGATTTTATCTTATGCTTACGACTTTTAACCCTATTTTGTTTTGAAATTTTTGCGTAACTATCACATCTTTGATTGTATATTGAAAACTTTTGGTGCAACTATCCGAACATGTCTAATACACTTATATCTAATGTGGGGAATATTAGCCTGTTGTGGGACATCAGCAGGGCAAAAACACGTTAATCAGTTGGGACATATAACCTTTTGCCAAGTCTATTTGTCCCACAGCCTTTCTTTCATCTCTAAGGGATTCTCAAACTACATGGCTATATTGAGCACCTAACCTGTAAACTCTCCACAGTTCACAGGTACTGCTATACATCATCATTTAAAAAGAAACTTTCAATGAAAGCCTATTAAGGTTCAAATTTTGCTCAAAATTTTAAACCTTCCACATAGATCCTTTTGTTTCTCGCTTTCTCAATTTTCGTAACATTTTTCAACAGTAAATTTCTTATAAAAATGTATTTCCAGCAATGACAGCATCCGCTGAACTTCTGTATAACGCTGTCTTAAATTTAACATATTTTGCACAACATTCCAAAATGTCATGGACATCTTAACATCCCTTTTCGATAATAAGTAATGTGTTTTCTATTTGATTCAATTCATTTTGCTAGATTAATTTATTAAATATCTAAAAATTTGCAATAATTTCTATGAGTGATGGCGATGAGTCTATAGTAATAACATAAAGAAAGTGACATTCGTAAACGGTATTAAAGTGCATGAATATTAATACGCAATGCAGATGGGATCAGTTCACGAAGAATCACGTTTTTAATTTGAACTCTTACCTAAAAATGCCAAAATTTGATACTCTGTTTGACTTCCATTTTATATTTAGTTTATTGTTTTTTTTTAATTTATTTATTATTTTTTTTTTTTTTTTTTTTTCCAAATACATCCACTTCTTTCCCGGTCATTTGACCATTACTTTCTCTTCCCGTTGACTGCCAGTTTCTGCCTTGCGAGAAAGAAACATGCACTCTAGTTGCATACTAGCCCAATGTCTGTAACCTGCTACATTAGCAACCGAGTTGGATAATTTTATTGCCATATTCTGTACAGTTCGAAACCAACTAATATGATCTCAAATACTTAAAATAATTTTATTTTCAACAGGTTTAAACGTAATATTAGTCATGCATGTAGCGTCATGCTTATGAGGCATGGCATATAATGCTAAGAACTCATTCAAAGTGCATCTTATTTGAAATCAAACCTGATATCATGGATCATGAGCATAACATGGCAGCCATTTAGGTACCGTAATTTCTAAAATGTCGTTATGAGCAAAATATTTCAACATTAAGCTCTACGTACTGTTGAATGGACAGGAATACTGCCAAGCACAAAAATAGTATCTGCACATTTTAACAAAATTGAGTTATCACCACCATTTAGCTCCTTGTGACGTACACGATGGAGAAAAAAAAGAGTAATATCTCAGTTTGAGCATGACTGCAGATACCACTTTTACGCTTAGCACGGCAGAATAGTTCACCCTCATAAGTGAGCTGTAGCTATATGCAATGTAGTTACTCAGTCCAACAATATTTTTAGTGGTTATGCCCTTTGTATGAAATGAAAAGACAGCTTCAAAAAATTTATATTTTCCCCCGCAATTCATTTTGCGCGACTCAAGTTTAAAAGTCAACTTCAAAAACCCATTCGAAGCAGAGAGGAATCATAGAATCTCATCATTCATTCAAGCCCGAATCCCTGCGAAGAATAATTCGTTCTCTTATGAATCCGGTTGTCAAAGCGCAAGAGAAACGATGTCTGGCCTCCCCTCTGTAAGCCGGACTCCGGCACTCTTAAATCCTGACTAATGGTCAAGGTGGTCACTTGATTTGAGGAATGACCTCTTCCACTCCACATCCGCACTTAGGGAACAGACCTCGGGTAAAACGACTTAAAAATAGGAGCGGATAACAATCTGCCGACTGTTACGTGGAATAAAACAGACAAAGGGCGATTTCATTTAGTGCAATAAACTAGGTCGAGAAGGTACTGAATTATTTTCGAATGATTTTGGAGTGAAAGTCACGCTTTTGAGAACCCTAGGTTAAGAATAAGCCAAGATAGCTACTGTTGTGTCTGAAATCGTTTTTACAAGTTTCTTTTAACAAGCTGTAAGCTTTATTAATTTGAAGCAATTCGCCACAACCTAAGACTAAGATGAAACTCACAACTAGTTATACGCAATTTAATCCCCACATAAAGTATTGTCGAAACCTCTAAATAGGAGGTTGAAGAAGCATATATACCCTCAGCAAAGGATAAATACCATTTTAAATGAAAATTTAAAACTTTAAAAGATAGAAAAGACATTGCCATGCTCCAAATGATTGGTTTCTCGTAAGTATTTACTTGCAAAAAAGTGAGGATTGTCTTGATTTCTGTTTAGTTATAGGACTTGCATCCTGGTATGGTTTCATACGTACTACATGGACAATATCCTTTTTGTTTTTTTTCTTTGTAATACGAGATCAAAATCGTGCACTGCATATAGGTCACATCTAATAAACAAAGTAAACCTTTACATGTAGGGGATAAAAATGCATTCTTAAAAGCTTCTTAGAAACTCCCATTTTTTTTTATCGGGGTGTTAACCAACCCGAGCTCTCCCAGGAAATGCATTACCATTCCATATTAAGAATTGTAACTTGACCGTCTTCTCCTACCATTCCCAGTAAACTAATAGCTATGTCCATTTCCGCTTATAAAGCTTATCTTTGCTCTTCCATCTCATCGGGGGTCATTCAGTAGGATACCTCTGAAATAAAAATAATATTAATATTTTTACCCCCCCCCCCTCCCAACCAAATTGATTGGTGTGAAAGATGTACCTTATGGTGAAATTTTTCAAATTATATTCGTTTCTTTACATTCATTTTGAAAAAATATGCGTCAATAAAGACACACGCTACACTACAAAAATAAATATTGCTTTTACAGTATAACCAGCTAATTTTAGAGTCATTTTATAGTAATAAACCGTAAAATTTCTATTTTTACAGTAATGAACTGCAAAATAGCTAGTTTTACAGTTTGTTACTGTGCTTTTAGTTTTAAACTGGAACCTCTGCGTCCAGTATTATATTGTAAAAACAACAGCTTATTTTCTGCAGTGTAGAAGAAAAACTTTTGCATGACAGAAAAAGATTTTAATTTGTTAAGTATCTATCACAGGTTGTTTATATATTTTTTGTGTTACAAATGTTTATTATTAAACCTTATGGCACCCACTCAGCACTTCAATAGCTGTTGTGACAATTTTGTTTACTGCAGAAATCTAAAATTTCAAATTGTATTCGTTGTGTCACGATTAGGTAAAAATAACCCGATTCCATGTGGGCACAAGATGGTATGCTTCTTCCTTCGTGTCAAAACATGGTTCAATGAGTTGAATATCTTCTCTTTCGTCATTTCCTATCTTAGTCAATGTCGTGAAAAAAGTTGCATTTCCTTATCTCATAATTTCATTCACTGCATAAATGTTCAAGTTTTGCCATAATTGTGTACTTGTTTCATTGTTTGTGGTAACAATTAAAAATCGGAAGAATACTATCTTTATAATTAGTAATATTTCTCATTGTTTTGTGGCAACAATATACTAACTATTTCACTTCCTTCACGCAAAAAGAGTGTAGATCAGAATTTCAAAGCCCTCGTATAAAATCATATAAAAAGCTCAACTTGAAAACTTCTTTAACAAAATTTTTGTGGTAAAAATTCCTAATATGTAAAAAAAATAATAATTTAAATGATATTAAATTGCGTAGTTTTTCAACGAATGCCTTGTCACTATCTCTCTCTTTTACATATTTCTTATCTGTTTGGAGATGAATAATGTTCTATCATTGACAGGTGAGGCCACGAATCTTTATTGGAAAACGAAATGTCGGCAGACACACAAAAACCAATATCTTTAACATCTTAAGCCTTTCGATCGTATTCCTAATTGACTCGACTGTGTCAGACCGATGTATCATCGCTTAGAGTGCAGTTCCACCTTCGAATGGTTTTTCTACATTTTGTTGTTTTATAGGAGAAAATTGAAAATGACAGATGACATAAAGATAAAAATCTGACGTTCAAGGCTGCTATTCCAAAAATTTAATAATATCCAAGCATACCAAAGATATTTTTTTGCGATTTCTGATGTTCCATCGATTATTGAGTAAAAGTAAGAGAAATAAGAAAGATTGCCATGCCTCGCATGATAAGCTGCTACTCGTGACAGTCAAAAAGCGATTTTTTCCATTGTTCAAATTTTTTCAGTGCGTTTAGTGATACATGTAAAAATGCAGGAAATTACAGTTAAACTTTGTTGATTTTTGTTATTGAATTTATGATGGAGTTTATTCTAATTGTAGTTCATGGCTTACATTTATGTTTCCTAGATTTTTGTACTTACCTACTAAAAAGCATTAGTCTTTATAAGTGTTTTTATTAAAAATCTCGATATTTCGACTCAATTTAAGTATAATTATAACTTAAGAGAAGGAAAAATGAACAGGCCATCGTTTTCTGACATAACTATCAGTTTTTCCCTTGCGTTATAGAGCCAAGTTTTGTTTTAGAATAATGGTTTGATGGCGACGAAAAAATGATTTTTGCAATAAACTGGTAGCGAAAGGAAAATATAATTTCTGTTACAAAAGCGATGTTGTTATGCGAAAGTGTGTAGGCTCTTTAAAATACTGGGGGTACTTTGTTAATTCTTTCGATTTTATTTTTCGTGTTTCAGCGATGTTTTATAATTGAATTCAATAATTCATTTTCTTTAACGTTTATGCGCATCCTTGTTGAAACACATAATATTTAAAATATTCAGTTTGAAGATTTAATACGTAGAGTTTTCTGAATAAAATGATTTGCAGAATGAGAGAATATATTTCCTTTAATGGGGGAGTTTCCGAAATTTCAAAAGTATTTTTTTCTGAAAGAGCATGCTTCAAAACATAGGAATTGACCATTTTATTTATTTTTTGACACAGTTATATATTTTTTATGAATTATTTTAACCGGTGCGCAGATGCTATTCCGAAAAAAAAAACATCTGCGCATGACGTCAGTGATGCACGTAAGCGCGAAATCTAATTGGTTGTAGTGAGATGACGAAGATCGTGACGTCACCGATTCCTACGATTAGACAACTCAAGTCAAGCAAAATGGTGTTATTATTGAAAAGAGAGCTGTTAGGTGCACCACTGACGTCACAAAAACCACGCCCTGTTTTCAAGGTAGGATATTTAAAAAAATTAATAAAAAAATAAACTGTTGGGAAGATTAAAGTATTTTCCGGGACCATGTTATTTTTTTATATCATTCTATCAATTTCAGTAAGAAAAAGTAGTACTTTTGACTGAAGTAAACTCCCCCATTGCGACGAAAAATTGTCATTATTTTATATTAATAAATTATGTTTTATTTTGAAAAAATTGTATTCTTGGATACAAACGGATGTAGGAAATTTTGTACAGACAACTAATATATTTTTAAGACCGCTGCGAAATGCTATGCAAAAAAAAAATAGTCTTGTTTCGTTTTGAAATAATTTGTAACAAAGAAATGCATTATTGTAAATTGAAATGCATCCCACGCATTCCCCCTAGAATTTAATTAGAGAATAGCATTTTTCTAGAATTTGTAGAACTTACTTAAAAATTATGTTTTACTTCTGATTTTGTTCAACAACGATGTAACCTTATAGTTTTGCATGCAACGTTCATATATCTTGTATATAAATGCAGCGAAAATTAAAATACTTTTCGTGCATAACGATTTTCTAGAAAATTACAATTTAAAGTAAATAGCATTCAATGAATTTTCTTAAAATACCTGTTTACTCAAAAATTTAATGTTTTTGAAGATTAAATTTACATGCAATAAATCAATCTCTTTTTACTGCTCCGAATTGTGCTTCTTCAAATAAATCTTCTTTTTTCTTAAGTAAACAGTTTAGAATGTAAAAAACATAAATTGAACTCCTACTACTCAGGAAAAACAAACAGAGAGCTGCTGTTGCCATTTAAGAAATATATTTGTTGCCTGCCGAATTTTGTGAAACACAAGATAAAAGAAGAGATAAAATAAGCAGGAACTTTGTCATTAACCATTTTCAGGGCGGAATTTCTTTGAAACCATCTACATAAATCACTGCTAGTGACGTGAATACTCTTTAAACATTACTTTTTCGTAAAGCAGTTTCCTTAAAAGTTGGTTTTTAATCTGTTAAATGTACACGACACATTATTCAGATTAGATATAAACAAAGAATATAAGGTAGTTCACAAAGAAGGAAAGAGTTGTTCTTTTAGGGCAATGTTTCAAACAAAATCTTATACTCTGGTATATTTTGCTACATTAAGGAGTACCAAACAATGCATTTTTTTTGAGTTTTGAATTACTTTTCTCTCAGAAAGCTTTATTTGGGAATATTTTAATGCTTACTATGCAGAAGTAAAAAGAAATTATCGCGGTTTTTGCCCGCATTAAGATATTATTTGTGCTAAGTAAATTAGCAATAATTCGCATCCATATTAGAGTCTTAGTTATTATTTTGAAAAAGACAAATTAGTAGACGCAGTAAGTAAATACTTCTAAACCAAAAGTATTATTACATTCTTAGTATAGCAACCTTAAGAATTGTTTTCTCATAAAATTTTCTACTCAAAATAAGTTTTTATTTAAAAAAAAAAAAAAATACTAAATCGAAAGGGCGGTTTTCTGCATTTAGTTAATGTTTAAATTTTAGTTAAAGTTCATTAATCACTGGTGATAAAATACTGATGTATGAGTAATCTATTTCAGGATTAATGACAACAATTAAAGTTCATTCATAACATTAAAGTATTAAATTAGCGATAAAATTCTAAAATGTAATAAACCTATTATCATCAGTCTTATCGTGCAAAGATATATATTTAATGAATTAGAGTACCAGAACTGCAATTTTTGTGCAGATCTTTTTAATGTAAAAAAAAGTAAACTGGAGTTCCAAAACAAACATTTTTGAAAGGCACTTTTGAACTTGATTCAGACTCTGGCAACCAATTTGAAGAACAAACAAAAACAATTAAATGACATGCCAGTTTTCAGTAAAATGAAAAAGTAAATCAACGAAGGAAAATTCAAATAAAAAACCACAAAATATACTTATGAGAAAAATTACCTTAGAAATTCAACTCCCTCATTTCCAGAATTCCAGTTTGTTACCGGAAAGGGTAAATATAACTGAAAAACTAAAGTTCTTCTAAATAAAATTTTTTCAATATTTCTCATTCACATGTGAAACCAAGATCTTTGATTCAGGTAAAATGTTATAAAGGAACATTTACTGACACTAACAAATTATTTAAAAAGGACAGATATTCGTGCTTAACAGCACAAAATAACAATTATCACTCTTCTTTTACTGAAGTAAACTACATTAATAATAAATTTAGCTTCATGTACTGCTTTTTCATAAATTCATGCAAAGTGAAAGATTTATAGCTGTTAACTATAAGTTTTTAGCATCATTAGGTGGTATAGATGTTATTTACTGATACAGCCTTTTGCAGACAAACGTTTTCGAAGCAATTGTTTTCAAATTGATTCACAATAATAAAATTGGTTTTTACATCAGGATCACAGCAGGATTTTTTTCAAACTAGCATGTAAAATAGAAAAAAAAATCAAAATGAAACTTCCTGATTTTGTGAACTAAAAATAATGCAATGGTTTGAAATCTATCACTGTCTTATCAGTAGAGTGTTTGAAACGTAAAAAGTCTCTTTAATCTACATATCAACTGTATTATCACTACATTTTTGATTCTGCGGATATAAGCTCATTCTGATCAATCAATCTGATGGAAAATAACGATAAGAAAAGAAAATAAATTTATTCAACCAAAATGATAAATCATTTCTTTCACTTTATGCATCGTTTGACAGCATGCCGCAGAAAAATTCGATACTAGCTACAGGGCATAAACCGTAAAGCCCACAACTTCGAAGAAGAGGAAGTTTTTCGCACCAGGAAACGCTTCAAGGATAGATTCTGCCCCACCCCCACCCCCTCTCGTTCTTTACTCTATTCCTTTTCCGGAATAAATACGCAAATATTCGATAGTAAGAAAAAGAAACACATAAAGAAGAAAAATAAATATTTTCCCTTCGATTTTGGTTATTGCGAATGGCAACAGTAAACGCAACTTTGAAGAATGCAATTTTATAGCGGACTATATGTGTGTAAAGTAAGATGATCTTAAAAGAGAGGAATAGATAAAATATACGAACATAGAACTTCAAGCTATGTATGGTTATTTGCGGAGATTGTAAAAGAATCTGATTTATATTTGCGTCTTCAGAATATCTGTTGTAAACTAAGGAGATTATTTGTCTAAAAAATGGTTTATCTTTTTCCGAAACTCTTCTATCTCTAACGATAGTAATCTTTTCAAAAAATGCTTTCGTGTTTTGATATCGTAACTTTTTGATGTTCACTTTTTTGTTTTGGTAACTGTCTAATTTATGTCCCTATAAATTCCAATATGTTTAACATGTGTCCCCTAAATCATAAAGTATTTTATATACGTTTGTGCTAAAGAATTTTCGCTGCACTTTAGAATTTACTTTGACTTTCTTCGAAAACGATGACTAATAAATTTGTAAATTTTCATGGATTACGCAATTCTTTAGTTTTCTTTACAAATAAAAATAAATATTTGATCATTATCGTCTGAAAAGGGTAAAAATAAATCTGAAAGGAGCCTAGGTCTTTTCAGTCGGGTAAATGCATCCATGGGAGACATAAGTTATACAAATGTACATGTCTAATGTATTATGAGTGTAACTGATACAACATAATGTTCTTCAAACATTTTTTTTCTCAAAATTACGTTACATAATGTGTGTTAAAAACGTCTATTATCAATTAAACACGTTGTTTTACATTGGTCATCTATTTCAATAAGAATTTTGAATGCTATGCTTAGATTAAGAAATAACTCTTTCAAGTTCTTCTAAAGTCATATGGTTTCAAACAGAGCTATTGCGAATTTTTTATGAAATACGACAAATAAAAATTATCATTTGACTTATATGGACGATTAAACCAGATTTAAATGAATCACGGCTTGGGTAAAGAAACAAAGTTTTTTTAAAGATTGGGCACTTGTTTAGCAAAAAGACGAATTTTCTCTGTCATAAATAATAATAAATAGAGTAGTATTGATACATTTTTTATAATAGTACTAATATTAATAATATGCTTAAAGCATCATAAATTGAATAAATTACAACATAGAAACTTAAAAACAACCCCAAAATATTTTAAAATATTTATAAATTCTTTTCAACAACTGAATACCATTTATGATGAAAAAGACTGGAATTGTAATCGCATCAGAAAAATATTAAACCATTTAGAATACAATGACCATTCATTGCAAGGTAAATATAATACGCACTCATCTACTCATACATTTCAACAGAACGTAATAATTACTGCCAATAAAAAAAAAACTAAATATTCCAGTCTAATGCAGCTCATTTAGTTTCTTAAAGCTTCTTTACTTTCCTGATCAAAAACTTTCCTTAAAAGAGTTTTCTGTTTCTACGCTAACTATGCTTAGTTTATAAAATGCGGCATATTAAACTACGGAAATTACTGATGCATTTGATTTAAAACTTTTGCATTCCTCCCATTATTTTTCTTTCTGCAAATTTGCTTTCTACGTTATGAGCTTTGAGACTCAGTTATTAACCAAATTTTCATAACACTGAGGATGATTCTTCGTGGAACTACAATTAATGCTACTTAGTTAATTACATAAAGTTGTTTGCTTACTTTAATGAGGACAAAATCAACAAAAACGTTAAATTATTTTCTTTGTAATAACATGATAATTAGTTCAGAGAAAGGTGGAAATTTTAGTTTGTAATTTCACACAGTTTGTTTCATTGTATTTTCAGAATACATTTATTTCTCATATTAATATAATTGTTCCGGTCATTATAAACAAGCCTCCAGAATGTTTTAAAGATAGCAACTTCCTTTTGAGTTCTTTTGACAAGTTGTTCTTAAGTTAGTTAGGTCAATTTATTTTTAACATTTTTGTGAATTATATTTAATGCTTTAGTACCAAAATAGTTTTAATAAATACAGTCACATTTTCAATAATAATGTGATATGTAAATAGAAGATCAAGGTGTTTTTAAACAAAAAATAAGCTGTAAAAGCTTATCCTGACATTGCCACGCAAAGAAACAAATATGTATTTTAAAATGCTTGCTGAGATTTTTCAGTCATTTTTTTCCTATTTAATCATTTATGTTGAATTCTGATGGATAGTACCCATGAAAAAATTTTTACAGAAAACTTTACATGCAACTGCCCTGATGTTCATATTGTATTGCATTGTAAGTTGCATAACGTGAAGCTAATCCACGTAACAAATTACTTCCAAATGATTGCTATAAAAAGCAAAACTTTGATTCTATCACAATTCTTGATTAAATATTAATTTTTTTATTTATAATTATTTTTAATTGGAATAATTCTGAATTTTATCTAGTATACATGAAACATTTTCAATAAATCTTAACTGTCAATAGCTTGCCTTTATTATGATGCTATACTGTGTTAAGCACGCGGTGGTGTCAAAAATAATGAATGTATCAATTCATACACCTCTGAATAAGGGACAAAAAATCCAGTCTCCCTAGTATCCCTTATTGAGAGCTTCTAATATATATATACATAGAGAGAGAGAGAGAGAATGGAATATTGAAATATACTCTACACCAGCGTTTCTCAACCTGTGATATGCGTGCCATTGGTGATAAGCGATTCACTAGTTGAGGGTACGTGAAAAATAACACAGGCCAACAAAAAAAACCTTTTTGAAAACTTTTTTAATTTTAATAGCTGATCTTGATAGATTTTTATGTGCTGAATCCAAATCTGCTTGTAGTTTTTATGTATCACCCTTAGTTTCCAAGCAAAATGTATTTTATTATATAGTCTAATACCCATTTACAGTATATAGGGAAATCAATGAAACACTGTAGAATCGTAAAAATGGTTTGTATTTACAGTAAAATACTTGGAATAGTAATTTTATGTGATGATACAAGGTTCACTTGTCAACTGGAATTGCTTTATATTTTCTTTCCCTTTTTTTCCTTGAAGCTTCTTGTGTAGCTTTTCCTGCGATGAATAGCTTGCTGAACTTCCCGGTGAAGTGACCAACAGTAATCCCCCATCATGTTGTAGCATGTGTTTCAGCAGTGCTGCCAACATCATCTTTGTTCATTAGACCTATTTTTTCATGTTATCTTAACTATGAAAAAGCTGTTAAATTCTAAAAATGTTTCTTTATTTCATGAATGTAACTATAAAATGTGAATAAATGGTGGGTGATACAACTTTTTAAGCATCATATTTGGATTCAGCAACCTAAACAACATAAGAATAAGGTATTTTCATTAAAAAAGTTTTTTCATCGTTGGCCTGTGTAATCAATGATGATGGACATAAAAAATAAATCAGTCAAATTATACCATAGAGATTTTTTTTGTGATATAATTTATAAAAATTACTTTATTAATAATATCGTATTTGTATAGTGTAGTCGACGATTAACAAGCCGGCAATTAATACAGTCAATCTTTAGGCGCACACTTTTAAATTTAATCCTAAGACATAAGTTAATTTCAAAAATGTTTTTTGAAACATGTTTAATGATTTTTTACTGTTTTCAAATAGTTTTATTTGCACTTTATACACATTGTCTCCTTTTACTAATTTCAACACTAGTTCCATTTGAAATTTAATATGAGATATCAATTGAATGAGTTAGGCTGAGTAAAAAAACATGCTTCAACAAATTGGGGAACCACAAAATCTATTCAAACCGAAACATCAGCTGCGCATTGACGCACAAATACTGAGTTGTTCGGTACTTATTTACTTATAAAACATAATTTATTCATTTGCTTTAAATGTTATTTGTATAATATTGAAATAGGGAAATAGCTTTCGGTAGAATTTGCACCAACCTGTTTGTTGTAATACTTAAAAGTAGATAATTTTGTAACTGTCAGTGCACTTCTTGATAAAACGAAAACTGCAGAATTTTATTGTAAATTGCTACATACCGGTTGAGGCAATCAGACTGAGTTATAAAAAAAAAAAAAGCAGAATCGGTGTCAACCATAAATATTAAACTTTTAAATTTTTTCAAAACAAAAATTTTTCATTTAAATTCAAGCTTAAAATATGTGATTTTACAGTAGCAAAATTGGGGAATAACCTTCTATACAAAACCTGGTTGCTGTAATACTTAAATATAAATCACTGTGTAACTACAATCGAGCTCGCTTATTAGAATATCGGTTGAAAGAATATCCTGCTCTGTACGATATCTGTTCGGTGTACCAAACCAATGTAATGCATTGTTTTGATTCTGAATAATGGAATATCCTGTTATTAGAGCATCAGCTTATTATAATTAAGCGGGCTCGACTGTATTAGTATAGTTCTTCGTAAAACGAAACTTACAGCATTTCCTTATAAATTGCAACATAGTTTTCAATTGCAATTTATTATGAGATGTCATTTGAGCGAATTACACTGAGTATAAAAAAAACACGCTACACCGAATCGGTGCCAACCACAAAATCTATTCGAACCGAAGCATCAGCATCGTTTCCTCTGACGAGCCTCGGATTTCATCACGCGGAGAAAAGAACCCGGGCGGAGGAATGTGTGTGTGTGTGTTCCAAAGGAAAGAGAGCCAGCCTGCATTGTAGCCGTTTTCCGTGTGACTAACCGAAAACCAATTATAAGATGCTATGGCGCGTAAAATGGTTCCTTCGAACGTTCTAGGCCACGTGAGGAATTGTCTGCAAATTCGCGTCTCTGTCGACATCTGAGACCTCTATTGGAAACTACATCAAAGGAAGATAAAAAGAATGAGCCAACTAGGGGGATACTTATTGGGTGCCGTAGAATTACTTGGAGATCTCTGAATAGCCAGTAGTAGTTTTACCAATAAAGTATTGCTTTACTTGTAGCAGTCTCATACCATTTTTGAGGCACATGATTTTATTGGAGCTTTCACTGGTTTTTTCAACATTTTTGTAACTTCTTTTGGCGTGGTGAAGGTAAAGGATCAACATAAATCGGAAGTACAAAAACGGAATGAAAACAGAACTAAAGTCTTAAATTGGCGAACTTTTGGCTACAGTTTTTGGCATGTAATACCAAGTTATCGCCAAATTCAACGCCGAAAATGCGTGTCACACCCGGTGTTAATTAAGACATAAGACATCCAAAGAGTGGGGTCCACCACGTTTATCCATAGGGTGCCACATGGAACCAAATAGGACTTCAAGGGTGACATAGGGAGTCAAGTGGCACGCCTCAGGGGGTGCCGCTGGTGCTACAACGTTTCACCCTTAAAGGTGTCTTGTGCAAACTGTAGTTTTAACAGTGTAGATTATGCGAGATCGCTCACGGTAAAAACATGACTCCTTGTGAGCTTTTGTTGATATTGCCACTTCCAAAATAAAGAGGTTCGTCTCCGCTTCCGGTTCACCCGCTATCTCTCTGTGGTCAAGCTATGAAGCCTCAGCATAAATCAGAAGTGAGGAAAAGGAAGGAAAACAAAATTGACTTCATAAATTGGTGAGCGTTTGGCAACGAATTGGACTTATAACAAGTTGTCCCCAATCAGACGCCAAAATTATATGCCACATCTAGTGTTGATTTAACATTAGGGGCGACTCTTGACATGGTTGCCGTAGATAATGGCGAATTCCCGAAAAGGATTCTGATGTGTATTGAATTCTTAGTATTACTGTGCAAAACCTTTTGAGATTTTGCTTATTTCAAAAATGTGTTTTGACATAGTCATAGGTTTTTGTTTTATACTGAACGTAATAAAAAGGATCAATGTAAAATACAGCAAATGTAGCTAACTTTTCTCGTATTATCTCATAGTAATGAATGTGAAAACAAGATGTTTAATTTTATGGCTAAAAATGTTCACGTATTTTGTAGTGCTGTCAGAAAAGTGTTCCTTATTTTTCTCCAAATAGGTTCATTGAAATAATCTTAACAACATTTTTCAAAAAGCGAGATTTCGTTTACATTATACAACTGAAAAAATCCCTTATACAAAAAGATGATAATGTTTCTAGTTTACTCCATGTATTTTTGGGCGAACTGTTTATGGAATTTGGTTGGAATTTATTTTTTGTTTGGTACATAAAACAAAACACAATTCCAAAAACCAAAATTTGTACCTCAACTCTTAATTTTTATCAGTTCATTGAATAGATGGTGATTTTTCCAGACATTTATATTTGTATTAAGAATCTTTTCCGGCATTACGTCGTTATTCAAAAAAATCATCTACTCAATATCATCTTCATTATTTCGCAAACGTAAAAAAAAAAATGAACCGGTAGAAAGATTGAAAGCAGTTACTTTATATAAAAAAAGCATCTTAAATATGATATTCTCAGCATGTATATTTTTTTCAATTTGTTAAAGCATTGCTATAAACTTACTCAAAACTGTTAAAAATCTACTTATATACTTTTTTTTCTCGTTTTAACATTTAGACTGCGATAAAAAAATAGACCCTCCGCGATTGGCCCAGAAAAGATACTACAGCAATGAGACTGCACTACATTTATGTCCGAATAACGACTTAAGACCCTCTCTCTTTAGAATCACATCCTCCCAGAAACACATACACGATCCCCTTCACAAAATCCCTGCGTCCTCTTGCTCTCCCGAGTGCGATAGCAGCCTTAAACCCTCGGCCATTTTGTTTGGCTTTGAGCTTTGGCTCCCGGATCGGATTCAGCAGCAAGGAAAAGGATTACAGACACCCGCTAGCGTTGAGGGGAGTCAATCGCTCTCTTCCGCTGTGGAGGAGTAACACACAAAGTGGAGGACGGACGCAGTCTTTAAACGGGGTTTCGTGAGAGACATTGCGAGAGCATTGGTGTTTGAATCGAAGTTTTTTGATAGAGATGGAAAACATAGATTTTTAAGTTAATCACTGGGAGTGTAATTTTTAAATGTAAATTGAAGTCTGGTGCGAGTATTTTTTAAAAAGAAATGCTTATTCAAAAACTATACACTGTTGTTTTTACAGTATAATACTGGCACCTAAGGCTCCAATTTAAAACTGGAAAATGCACAATAATAAACTATAAAACTAGCAATTTAACAGTTTCTTACTGTAAAGTTAGCAATTTTGCAGTTTTTTGTCGTAAAATAAGCTGTAATATACTGTAAAAACAGCAGTATAATACTGGCAGCAGAGGTTCCAGTTCAAAACTGTAAAGCGCACGGTAATAAACTGTAAAATTAGCAACTTTACAGTTTATTACTGTAAAAATATTAATTTTTCAGTTTATTACTATAAAATTAGCTGTATCATACTGTAAAAACAACATTCATTTTTTAGTGCACAAAAAAATAAACAAACTTGCAATAATAATTTCAAATACACCCACACACATACTCCAGAGTCCCCCGTCCCTGCCACTACGCGTGGTTTAACCAATTGGATGGGATACTCAAGAGCGCTCCCCGAGCAACCCCTGGTCCCGCATTTTCCGCATCTTAAAACTCCACTATCCAGTTTTTTATTTTTCGTATTTCTTTTACTTTTACGGGAAATTAAGCTTAAACTGAGTCAAATAACATTTCAGTAGTGATTTAAGCTCTCAAAAATTAAAGGATCTGGTGAAATGAGCATTTTTGATGAAAAGAAAATACAGTACGTGATAAATAATTAAAATGACGAAACAACATGATTTTTTTTAATCAAAATTTTTAAGAAGTCATTAAACAACATGTGTTGCTCTGTACTTGTCTTATTTGAAAGGTATATTTGAAGACAGTTTTTTTTAAACAATTACAGACTGATAAACGAGAGAAAGTTTTAATTTATCATAAAAATGAAAAATCCTGATAGAAAACTGCTATAAATTCAAAAATATGTAAATACAAAGCAAACAATATTTTATTTCGAATTGTCTAAAATGCCTTCAATATGTGATCAGGTAAACTACAATGATTTTATAGCTAGTACAATTCTCTATAAACAGTATTTTCGTCAGCATTCACTTCAAAAACATGTTTTCTTCAGATTTCTTTTTTTTTTTCCTTTGCTTTTTAACAAGTATATTTTAAGTGCAGGCAGTTCCAAGTAAGTCGTAAGTATCGTATCCAAGTAAGTCGTGGTATATAGTAAATTTCTAAGAACTAAAAAATTTTCGATACATTTCCTTCAGATAGCAATTTGAAACCCTTTGTTTTATTACAAAGCAGTTCACTTTGTGCGCAAATGAGTAAAAACCAAAAAGCGACGTTTAAAAACACAAATAGAAAAAGTTAAAATTGGCAAACATGTTTCAAAGGCATAAAGCCTCCTTCTTCAGTGCCAAGCAAGAAATGGAAAGAAACAAAGCACCGGGAGAGTTTAAATAGCAAAGGAGCAAAAGCTAGGCCAATCAGGTGTCAGCGTGTACCGAGCCCTGATTTGGCGTTGCGTTGTCAGAAAATTTAAAAGCATGAAGTTAAATTGGCAAGATGTGTGAAACTGCAAAGGATTCGTTACAAATATTACTTTTTTTTTTTTTACTTAAAAAAACTTTAAGTAATATTTGTAACGAATCCTTTGCAGTTCCACACATCTCGCCAATTTTACTTCATGCGTTTAAATTTTCTGACAACGCAACGCCAAATCAGGGCTCGGCACACGCTGACACCTGATTGGCCTAGCTTTTGCTCCTTTGCTATTTAAACTCTCCCGGTGCTTTGTTTCTTTCCATTTCTTGCTTGGCACTGAAGAAGGAGGCTTTATGCCTTTGAAACATGTTTGCCAATTTTAACTTTGTCGATTTGTGTTTTTAAACGTCGCTTTTTGGTTTTTGTTCCCTTGTTTCATATTTATGCTTGAGAAATTTTAGGTTTCAGCTAGTCAAACACGCCTAAATAATAAGTATTTTTACAAAAATTAGTTTTAAAAAATGTTGCTTAAATTACTTTAATAGCGTTTGTCATGGGCAGTCAATCATGCTCCATTTGTTTCAAATGCTACGAGTTTCTAAAAATGTTTCATGTCTTTTTGACTTTAATGCAATTTCAGAACCATAAATATTTATAAATTTTTTTGAAACTTCTAAATGCATAATTATTTTATAAAAGTTACTTAATCCACCAATTATTCTGTGCTGCTTGTCATAACCTCAGGCCCGTCATTTAGGGGGGTCAATTGCCCCCCCCTGACTTTGGGAAATCAATGTATTGGCATATAAGTGGGCGTGAGTTTTGCCACTTTTTGGTAAATTTTACATTGTGTATGCACTCTTTGCCCCCCCCCCCCCTTGGAAAAGTTCGAAATGACTTCCCTGCATAACCTGCATTTATTAAAGTTCAAAAATCTTCAGTAGTAATATTTGTTTGCTGAATTTTAAAAAGTTTTGCAACTGTAATTCTGTGTATGAAACCATGAATTAGTGCTGTTAAACACTTCTTGATAAGTAATCAATAAAAAATAGTTCCAAAATTTAAAAAAGTCCTCGATCTCCTTTTGCATTCTGAGTTTTTTCTTGAATTGATAACTAAGAATATCACTTAATCTAAAGTTCATAATTTTTACATTATTTTTACTCAGTTTAAAAATTTGAAATTTAAAATTACCGAATCAGTTTACTGCATATAATTTATCAAAATTTTGAGCGATTTAATAAAACTAAAATCAGTAATGATTTTACATATCAGACTACCTTTGATGGCGAAAGTTGTTTACCTGATATGATACTTTTCAGGCAGTGAAACAATTTTTACAGAATTCATTTGTGCTTCTGCCTGCGTGTGGAAGCACGTTTCAGGATTTGGAAATGGACTCTTCTGTAGTGCTAGAAACTGAATCTCAAAACAGCATTGTTCATTATCATCATCAAAAAAAAATTTCATCCCAAAATTTTAAAAATTTATGAGAAGTTAAAAAATTGTGAAACTATGAAGCACCAATACATTTCAATACGAACAGGATTACAAATGAGTCTAAAGCCTGAAAGTTGTATGAACATAGAACAAAGCATTTTCAAATGTGTTAACATAACATTTAAGCAAAACATTATTTTATTTATTTTTTTTTTATTCATGTATTTTTTATTTATTTATTTGTTTATTTATTTATTTGTTTCTTTATTTATCGGAAGTGAGAGGTGTTGCTACAAATTACCTTTCCTGTTTACAGCCTTACTAACAACTAGGGTTACGACATCGATGTAGATGTTTTTGTCAAAACATCGATTTTTTTACCATAGATTATTTTCAAACATCGCTGTTTTAAGTTCACTTTTTTTTCCGAGGCCAATGTTTTATACTTCAGCAAAACTGTTTCGTAAAAATATGTGAAGATTGTACTTATTAAAAAGTTTATGTTGTTAATCAGTAGTTGGGACATTTTACGATATCAATTTTTTTTTTTCGAGGGCTATGAGTGTCTCTGTGCCTGTATTTTCGCTATCGGCAATTTAAAAAATCACGCATAAAAGTTTTCAAAATTAAACTTAAATGCTAATTTTTACTTATTTGTCGGAACTTCAAGGGCTTTGCGGAAGATGTAAATATATTTTGATTTTAAAGCAATTGTTTCTACAAACAGTTGATACCAATACAGATTTTCCCACCACAGGCGGTTTCGATTTTAAAAAAAAATTAAAAATTGACCCACCCTAATATGTAGTGCAGGATATGAAGTAGGGTCTGGTGGGGGAAAGTGGGGCTAAAATCGAGCTTTTTTTCGAAACGGCCTCAAAATCACATGATTAAATTCATTTTAAGGAAACTTTTGATGTATTTTATATAATATTGGATTCATATAGATTAAGTATGAAGCAGAACCATTTTATTTTGTTAGATTGTTTTCGCTCAGTGATACATTTAAAACATCATGTGTTGATAGCCCCATTTCCCCCATGGTGTGGTAAAGTGGGTTTAGTTCAGAAATTAGTGAAAATTTAACCAAAAATGTGCAAATATTGATTTTGGTAATAGTATACAATGAAATTAAAATACCTTAATTTCATTTAAAGGTTCCAAAGCACTAAAAATATTTTTTTTTTATTTTTTTTTTACCAAATGAAACAATGTCATCAGTAGGGGAGACTGGGGACGGTTGTGACAGTCGTCATATTAGCTAAACCATACTTAATACCTGCTTGAAGCAAAGAGAGAGAGTATCAGCATGTTTGTCTGAATGTGTGTCAAAGCATTGCGGTAGCCATCGAGCGACATTAATGCTAGCAGAGGGGTTGGTTACTTTTTAACAGTCAAAAGTAAGTTTTTTTGTTCGATGTCTTTTAGTAATTCCTGTTGAATGGGTACAGGTAGAGAAATGAAAGTTTTCTCCCCGTTAATAGTGAACCTTAATAGTGAAATAGCAGTGATTACTTTTTATGTAGGCTATTTTGTATTGCCATGGCGATTGCTGTTTTCAAAAGTAGTGGATTGGGGTCGGTTGGGACAAATTGCCTGGTGACGGTTGTGACACGAGTAAAACATGTTTTTATCATGTTTGCTGCCCATAATACGCTTGGAGAAGACAGAAATAGGGCAGTGTGACCTAATGAAATATAAAGAAGCGTATAAAGAAGTGAAACTTTTTTTTCTTTCGGATAGCTTTGGAAATGCAACGATAATCGTAAGTCTTTGCTACGAAACATTCATTCGTAAACGCGATGGAGCTGGCCGGCGCTGTCACAATGAAAACAACGTGTGCATAGGTTATATTGCTCATAATAAAGTGCTTTTGAGTTTACATATACACTGAAAGCAGATATGAGAGTAAAATGGCTACTGAGAAATGGTTCCGTTCATTTATGAATAGAAATGTTTCACGTCTGTTCGTGTAGCTCATGCAACTAGCCTTTCAGGAGTAACAAGCTTCAATAAAACAAATAAATGTGTAATCTTCCTTTTGATACTTGAGAACTGTTATGAACAGACACGGTTATGACCCACAGGATGTGCATAATGTTGCCAAAACAGACGTTACGAAATTCCAAAAACCTGATATTTTTGTAAGACTTGGTATAAGGCTACTTCAACTTAACGAGACTAATTGTTAAATGTTAAACTTTCCCAGATGAAGGTTATGTTGAATTACGTTTGATATTACTTGAAATTAAAAGTGATCTCGACTGTTTTGCTGTATTTTTGAACTTGTCACAACCGACCCCAAGCACTGTCACAACCGCCCCTGTGGTGGGGTCGGTTGTGACATTTTTTCCTTTTTTGTTCAATTTGGTCCTGTGAGTTAACTATTGTACTTAGGGAGAAAATTTTAGTGTTTATAAGCAGGCAAATAAACACTTTAACATAAAAACAACTTTAAACCAGCTCACATTCATTGCTAAGGGATCTATGGGGGAGCAAATGAAAATTGTCACAACCGTACCCAGTCTCCCCTAATATTCTTTTCCTACTATTAACAATACTGAAAGATTCCAAAACAATCTTTAACTTTCTATTGTGTGCGAAAACCCGCCAAATGTCGCCAAGCTTGGCGACTCTTGGTGATTTTTCGCCAAATTTGGTGACAAAAATAAGTCGCCGAAAGTGATGCTAACTTGGCGGTATCTTGTCAATTTGTCGCCAAGCCAAGAAAATTTCTCTAAAAGCCAATTTTAGTGAAATAATAAAAAATGAGCCCATAGAATCATAAAAATAGCACCAATTTACTAAATATGTAACGGTATCGTAAGCCCTTAGGAAAGTTTAGCCATAGACCCACTTTACCCCACCTCAGAAAACACCTCATAACAAATAGTATTATAAATTTTGTTTTTATGTCTGTATGTAGAGCTGATCCTTAGATCTTCTACTAAAAGTCTATACTAAAATAAATAACATTTGACAATGAATAATTATTCTAGAGGAAAGTTCTTAAACAGCTAATGCTTACATATCTCATACAACTAGCATAAAGAAGCGCTTTGTAAATATTTAACTTGCCTAGAGTGTTCTAAAACTAACATAAAAATATTTGCTATAATCTCAATTTATGGCTTTAAAAAAGAATTAACGAAACAATTCAATTTTTAGAGAGAAAATGGTTGTTTTTTAAAATAGCCCCACTTTCCCCCACCTGACACTATAAAAAAATAAAAAATAAAGTATTGACTCAATGATCTTTGCTTTCTATACTTCAGGTTATGACTCCAGTAGTGCATTACTCGAATTCTATTTTCCTCTAAAACACGAAAAAGGTTCCTCCAAATCAAAATGTTTGCGAGTAGATTTCTATTTATAAAGCGAAGTAAAACAAAATACATACAAAGCGTTACACTTAAATATTTTCCAAAGCACTTTGTTCCAGGAAATTTTTGAAAATGCTTGCCCTTTAACGCGTACGTACGCACAATTACAATGCTACCAGAAATACAAACGAAAAGAAAATTTAATTGCTCCATTTTAACAACTACTTCGTTTAGGAGCCTTTGAAAAGAAGAAAAGAAAAAAAAAAGATTTTTTTTAACTCAAAGCAAAGTAGAACTTGAAGTCTGGAATTCCAAGGATACCATTTTCCGTCTTTCCCCTAGAGGGCAAACAAACAGAAATGAGGTATAACAAAAAGCGTATGTACGAAGGAAGCGTACAAAGGGGAAGGAAAAGAAAAACTTCGCTTCAAAAGAGTAATGCGAAAATGTGGGTTCCGAAACTGTTTTCTAGGTTGAGTGATTTCGAGAGTTTAGGCTCATCAGGCGACGTTATAGAGGGGAGAATAGCTACTAATCATTTTAGAAGTCAGCTGCTCTTGACGTTTTTCTAGCGACGGGACCTTACAAAAAGAGAGCAGATCCCGAAAGAAAGAGCGGAAAAGAGCCATTTTATTATTTCCAACCACTTTTCATTAGCCAAAGCCTGCAGTTGCTTTCTTGATCGCAGAGATTCCCATTCAGAATTTATTGAATTGAGAATTCAATAAGAGCTTGCCGCTTTCGATTATCCTCTTCTCAATTGCGACTAAATTTGCGAAACCCTGCTCTTTTCTGGGAAAGGTCGAGAAAACTTTATATTTCTTTCCTTTATACTTAATTTTGTTACATTTTATGGGCAACTTAATAAATGTCAAGAATCAACCGATGCTCCTTACCGGGGGGGGGGGGACCCCAAAATAATTTTTAGAAAGTGAGTGTGTGTAAAAAATATAAGTTTGACTTTGTCGGGGGATGGAGTGAGTGGAGGGAGAAGAGAGCAGAGTCCCCACTCCCTTCACTTCCACTTCAGTGTTTAGTGAAATGTGGATATTTTTAAATAATTAATTTTTTACTGCACATGAACCAAAAATAACCTTTTTACTTCCCCTTCCGTAGAAAAGAGAATGTTATAATCACGAAATTTTTTGCATTCAAATTTCAGCCTAATTTTACATTTAAACCACCCAGAATAAATGTTGAGCAGTTTCTTAGGCTCGTTATTCCTACAAACGTATGGAGAACCAAAATATCGATTTTTAGCATGCTAGACTTAACTACCATGAATTTACAAGGTAAACGTACAAGGTAAAGGTTTGTACGTACATATTTCGAATATTTTAAAAAGAGTAGGCCGTTGAAAGTTGAAATTTTAGATATATATTCCCTATGGGAATCAAGCTGTGCACTTCTCCTTCTGATTCATTCCGATGCTCCAAAACAAGTCTTTACATGCTTTTTGCAGCAAATTGACACTAATTTCAATGCAGACTGAAGTAATACCATAAATTAGCAAATAATTGGCGATATATCACCAAGAATTAAGTCCGCAACTTTTTGTAGCAAACTTAGCGCTAGCCCCCTTGGTGATAGCCCAACTTGGCCAAGTAGGAGACAAATATGAGAGTTCATATGTACAGTCGCTTTGGCGATGTGCGCCATATTTCACGGAGATTCTTGTAGAACCATCATCAAAATTGTCAACATCTGAAATATGAATTTCTGTAAAACATCCTTTTCATCATCGGTAGACAGCAAACTTAGATGTGCAAGTACAGTCAAGTAAGTTTCAAAATACAGTCGAGCCCGCTTATTAGAATACCAGTTAAAAGAATATCCCGCTTAATGTAATACATTTTCAATGCACCGAGCCGCTGTAGTGCATTATTTTCATCCCGGATAATGGAATATCCCGCTTATTAGAATAGTTTTTCGTGCCAAAATGGCTATTCCATTAAGCGGGCTCAACTGTATAACTAACTACTGATTGAAAAGAAGAAGAAAAGTTTAAGAAAAAAATACTTACGAATATTTCTTTATCCATACAGTATAATATAATAGTTAAACTGTTTTCCTATAAAAATTCATGATGTTCTCTTTTTTCAGGGTAAATAATTGGGCGCTTAGTTTTGGAAAATCCATCATTGGTGGAAGTATACAAGCAACTTGCCTACAGTCAATTAAAAGTGTAAGTTTTCTTTTTCTTTTGCTGATTTTTGCTCTGAATCGCACTTTTAAACTGAGTAAGATAATTTCTTGTCATTGGAAATGTTTAGAAAAGTATAACAAATTTAGTTTCACCTACACAACTTCAAATTCATAAGATTTGTGCACTATAATTTATCAGAAATACAAATTTTCGTTTAAAAAAATACAGTAAACATTGTAATAATTAAACTTGATAGTTATCTTTTTTAAACAATATTCGTGGTTTGTTTTTATTTATTTATTTATTTATTTTAAAGATTATAACGAGTTAAGGATCGTATTTTGCACACACACATACACACACAGATATGTCACAACAGTAGAACCATGTGGCATAAGGGTGAAATTTATATTTCTTGTTCATTATATTGCTTTTATGTTTGGCTAAGTTCAAATTTTTCTATTGCAAACTATATGTTATGTACAGTTCAAGATTGCGACTTAAAATATTAGCAGTATTCTACTTTATATTTAAAATAAATTTTGAATGATTTTTTTTTTATTCCAAAACAGTTCCTTTGCCGTTATAATGCTACATTATATCGTAACATCCAACTATCATCCAATGTCTCAAAACACATCGGAAAGTTATTATTTATTTTAAAAAGACTGTACAGTACTAATTGCGTTCCATAAAACTATTTATTCGCGTAAAGTTTCATATTATATTTTTAACCTAATGGTTTATTTATTTAACACCTTTAAATAATTCAACCACTAACAAACACTACTACAAGTAAAAAAGTTAATTAAAATGAGTAAAAACAGTAAGTATTCGAAACAAACGAAATTGTATCACGAAATCTTCTAACTGTGAGCTATAATTTTATTTCAGAAAAAGTTAAGCAACTGCATTAAATTTTTCTAAAATAAAATTATTAAATTTATTTAAAAAAACTACTATAAGAAAAATATCCTTCGATATGAAGATTTCATCTTAAACTTTTAATTCAAAGAGAGTAAATCAAAACTTTTCCCCTCGTAATTGAATATGCTATAAAAACGAAAAAGAACTAAAAACTAAAAACTATAAAAAAGAAAGTTATGAATATAAGTAAAAAGAGAATATAACCACTAATTTTAAAAGAATAAACTACAGGAATTAGTACACAAGACAAAGTACGCATTCTTTGTAAAGTTTTTTTTAGTGTATTTATCACAAATCAGAATATAAAGTGCTTATTTAAAGCAATGGTTAATTCAAAAATATTTTATGGAAATAATATCTATCAAAGAATAGTATATAATAAGCTCAAGACTTTATCAAGCTGGGATATGTAACTTACCGCCTTCTGTTAAATAAATTTAAGTATCTAAGCCAATTTTAAAATGTAAAATTAAATACTATAAATAATAAAAACGTATTTAAGCTTAGATAAAAAATACCAATAAAATCAAAAACTGCAGAAAAAGTAAAAATGGCGGTATGAGGGCACGAAAAATACCAAACAAATGTTCAATATTGGTTTTTAGATCGCAAAAACATACAATTAAGCAAAAAAAATTCAATAGCTAATAATGATCAGGACAGTGGGGTAGATTTTGTAGAAAATCAATGCTTCGAATGAAGCAAAGTCTTTTGATGTTATTAGGTAATATCTTCAAGAGTGAACAAAATTTTTGATTCATTTTATGAAAAAAAATTTTTTGGAAAGTATTTTATTTGAGAGAAAACAAAAGTAAACTATATTTTTAAATAAAATGCAACATCAGTTGCATAAATGAAATGCGTCGTTTTCTGCGATAAATAAATATAGTAAAAAATTATTGTTTCAAAGAACAAACACGGAAATTAAACTCCCTAAGTGTTTCCTTGTAATACTGAAGCACCCGTATCCTTATCAATTTGTATTCTAGTTCGATATAACACTATTTTTATTGAATCCACGATAGTTTCATTTTTTGTCATTTTATTAATGTTCATGAAGTTACATAATTAAAAAATTTTCATTATTTGACAACTCAATGTTGGAACTGAATACACTAGCCACTTTTGATAACGGTCAAACTGTTTTGTATTTTTATAATGTATTACTTTTTCAATAATCCCAAAGACTTTCTCCATTAATAAGTCATGCAAAGTTTACTAAATTTCAAATGACTCAACAAATATATTGACACATTCAAACTGAATTTCTCAATATGCAATATAATTCTAAGTTTTATAACTATTTATGGAAGACAAAAACGGTTTATTCATCAAGTCGCCTAAAATCCTTATCTCTCACCTGTCACGAAGACGGCAGGAGGGCCGAGGGGCAGGAGAGTACAATAGGGATGGAGAAAGTGGGCTGACAGGTGATGGCTCTCAGTGGACGTAGGGGGAAAAATATTGTGTGAAAGGGGAAACTTCTGCGATAGGGATTTTTGGAAGGATATTTTCCTTCCAACTCCTGCTATAGGGGGCAACGTGTTTGCTAAATTGTGAGGCCTAACGTAACTCTCAGCACCTTGTGTTGAATTTTTTTTCCCCCTTAGCACCAAAACTTTACTTCAGAGTACAGTTCCTACTTTATAATGAAAATGTATTCTATGTATCATCCTAAAAAGTTTCAATGCATTTATATTTATAATTCATTTTCTGCTTATGCATTTGATAGGTTTAGACCTGATATGCAATCTGAAAAATGATGTAATCATCGAGATGATAGTTTCATCACATTAATACTTATAATTGATTTTCTACTTAAGCATTTAATGTTTTTGAGGCCTGATATGCAATCGAAAAAATGCTGTAAACATTGATGCAATGAAAACTTAAATAAAAATGTATTTAATTAGAAATGGAGCGAAGCTTCGACGATTTATTTAATAAAATAATTTATTAATTTTTATCTATAGGCATATAATTTCAGTTTTTGTTAAGTTTATCAATTCGTTGACAAAATTTAACCCATTTTATAGATATTGATCAAGATCATTAACAATAAATAGTCCAGGAGTATAAATCACCCTCAGAATTAACAAAAAGTAAATTGAAGCTGTAAAAAATATGAGAACCTCTTTCCTTGCACCTACACATTTAATGAAACATATCGCGCAGAATATAATCTGTGCGCTGAGCATAACTCTTGAAAATCGGGACCGAATTCCCAAATAGCAGAAAACAGCCAATTTTTAGGTGTGACGAAACTTTATTCCAATCTCTTTTTATAGTACTGTGAAACCTGTATGCCAATACTGACAAAGCAATAAACTTATCTATGACATTTTATTTGGTTCCGGTAAATTTTTCATTTACCATGCACCTGTACGTAACGATAATTTATTTTTTCCTCTTTTTTTTTTAATTAAAAAGAGCAGCTCAAAATAAGGTTAAAAAATTTGAAGTTTATGTAAATGTAGCACCGAAAGGCAAATTTTATTCAATTTTGTGTTAGAATAGAGTTACCCGCCACGGCTTTGCCCGAGGTAAATTTTAAAGGATTTTTACTGCTGTCGCTGTATCCATATTACACGAATTAAAAAAACTAAGTACAGTAAGAAAATGAAATTCAAGCGCAATTTTACCAGAGTTTTTTGAAAAAAGACATATCTGCCTTGTATTAACAAAATCGTAATGTTTAAGGTCTAAAACTGCGTATACGAAAACTTCTTCTTGGCGAGATTTACCATGCTTAACATGGCGCAGCATAGCCAGTAAATCTTTTGCTGCAGAAAATCATACACAACCAACCAACCATGTTTAACAGAGACTGTATGTTCTTTATTTTTAGTTAGTTATTTTCGATTTTAACTAAATTCAAGTATTAGTTAAAGACCTTTTTTATTTACTTGACGATTTATTTTTAATTGCAGTTAGGATTTATTTTTACTTTTTGCAGAGCATTTAGAGAAATAATCATGAAGTCGAACGTGCCACATAGGCAAGAAATTTACCATCATTGTTTTCATTTGGGCAGTATTTAATATCTTATCAGTATTTAATATCCAAAATATTCAATAAAATATTTTTGGAAAAAAAAATTGAACCGACTTCGGAACTTCACTCGGCAAGTGCTCTAGAAAGTAAAAAATAATTTTATTCTTAGAACACCATCGACACTACATTTAAACATAAGTTTTGAAGTCGGTGCAAAAACACTATATAGAATCATACGAAACTATAATTTAACTATATCTATAAATTGCAATGAATCCGGGTTCTTTAATCGCATTCGCATACACTACATTGACAACCACATATTTATGTAATGGTACAAATATTTAGCTCTTAATTTTCAATGGTTTTCTCTGAAAAATGTTGGCAAAATGTAGTTAAACATCATTTCACCTATAGTTTTTGCACCGACTTCAAAACTTATGTTTAAATGTAGTGTCGATGGTGTTCAAAGAATAAAATTATTTTTTACTTTTTAGAGCACTTGCCGAGTGAAGTTCCGAAGTCGGTTCAATTTTTTTTTTCCAAAAATATTTTATTTTATTCTTTTTAGTGTAAATGTACATATGAAATAAGGTAACGTTTCCATTACAAAACTTCACCTAATTTGCTTAAGCAAACGCTTCATAAAATAAACTATGTAAGGAAAAAAGAGAAAGAAAGTATCAACCCGTCTAAAATTTTAAACGATTGACACTAAAAAATAATCCTTGTTATTCTCTGGTATTTATTTGTGTACTATAATAGTTTAATCAAAGGCTAAATATTAACGGCTTTTCAACTAATTTATATTTCAAAACAACACTAGATGCTGGCGGTTCATAAATTTTTACGACGTATTACGTACGTGGCACGCTAATGAGTTTCATGTTTGCTTCAGTTAAGCCTTCATTCAAAATTTTCATTATCATTAAAATAACTGTTTCATATCAATCACGTTTTGTAACAATGTATTTCATATTTAATCATTTAGGACAAATCGCTTTAAATTTGAGCAAAAATTTGGAGATTTTCCTCACTTTCTTCAGAATTCCTTTATCAAAACTTATGTGAATTAAGACTAATAAAACCTGAAATATTACGAATCAATTAGTACCTGGTACGACTTTCAGTTCGTTGGAGTTAAGGAGAAAAAAGCAGGACATAGAAAGATACTCGGTTTAAAATTTTCAAAAAGACCATAGAAATGAATTTCATTATGCAATCCAGAGAAGACTGGCGTTCAAAATGGTCATTATTACGATTACTGTGATCCCAATTTCTTTTTCGAAAGATTTCTGCAGGTTCCCGTTATCGAACCCGGACCACGAGAGGATGGGACCAATCGGAAAGAAAGACCTTTCTAACAAAAAAAGAATTTTTGAAATCGGTCCAGGCATCTTCGAGTAATCTTGTAACATACCGAAAAAAAAAATTTCTCCGACGAATTGTATAACCTCCTCCTTTGTTGAAGTCGGTTAAAAACGCTCGCACTTTTTTATTTCTTTTTTCAAAAACTTTGCCGTGTCTTCCTTACATTTAGATGGCAAAAAAAAGAGAGGAAATTTAGTCTTTGGGAACGTTAGTTCCATCAAAACTTTTTTAGTTATAGGAACGTCATTTTACTTGGCGATATATTTTCTTGCTAAGCGAAAATTAAAATTTGAAGCTTGCATCGTCGCCATGGTTGCTCCTTTTTCTTTTATTTTACATTTTAATTTAGATTTCTACGATAATTATGACTGGATATCTTTATTTAGCTGATTATGTTTCATGTTAATCTAGCTTTTCCAGTTGATTTGGCGAGTTTTTTAGTAGGAATCCTCACATTATTTCGTAACTTTTTTTAGTTGGAGCAATATTTTACTTTCAACTATAAAACATGTGGATGAAATTGAAAACAAAAAAGGACAATTTCCGCGATTGGAAGCTGGCTATCTCTCCAAATCTTAGCCGCCAACGTATGAGCGAGGGAAATCTTTTCTTTGGAAAGGTAAACTAAGGATCACCAAAATAAATAGTTATCGCAACAAATTTGACAACCGCTAACCGCTCCTAATTCACAATTATCGAAATATCCCCTTGTTCGGAGGAATGTCAATCATTTGTGCAAAATTAGGCACAAAAAGAAAATTACCCTTTGATGTTATGCAAATAAAATATTTTTTCTGAAAATTCATAGGTAATGTGGTGGGAATCCCAATTCCATTTTTGCATTTCAGTCCGAATTCTATGCTCTACGGCACGATTTAGATGCCCTGTTTGATAATTAGGTCGTGTTTAACTCCAAACTAAGCATCAAAATTATATCAAATTGTGAGTCGTGTCTCCAATTTCCGAGGCTTCACAGGTCACCTTAAGAGCGGATCCTGTAACCTATTCAAAAAGATAAACAACCGAATATTCTCATTTTCGGACGTGTAATTAACGGACGGGTATTCTGCATACTTTTTATTGTTTCATCTTCAATGATAATTGTTGCTTTACAACCGCTGTCATTGCATTTCCAGTAGCATTTATTTTTGTATTTACGGTTTATCCTATATATATTATCTTGATAAACTAATAATTTTCCTCCCCGGCAAGATTGCAGATAGCTAAAGCTCATTTTGAGAGATGGAGATGGTAAGATTAACCGATGGTAAACGCGAATGAAAGGCTTAACCAACAACCCGAACACGTTGTATGTGGAAAGGGGTTTCGTGGGGATAAAAAAAATCCCTACGGAACCCTTCTTGGAATCCGGAACTGGCCCCCTCTTTTGATTGACGTTATCTCTCCCCAAAGGGCGTGACACATGGGCGTGACCAACTCGTCAAAGTAGCTCGCCTTATCAGCTTTAGGCGAAGTGGTGTGCACACCACAAAAACATTTGCTCTTCGTATAGCGCAAAAAATGTGCAGAATTTTTGAACTTTCGAAAAAGGATGTCATATTCATAAATTATCAAACAAGAAGGCAAGACAATGTTATTGAAATTTCTTCAAAAAAAAATTCCGTCACCGTTGAGTAATAAAAAGCTTAGTTAAAAAAGTTTTTAAAGGAATACAAATAAGAAGGAACAAAGTATTCTATATTTTTCTTAGTATTTACCAAAAGTCACCTTCTTCTTTGCATTAAGTTCTATTATTGAAATACATAAATTTGAAATAATGGCACCATTATTTAAATATCATCGTCCAAGAAATTATAACTTACATAGATTCAACAAAAATTTAGATGCGTAAAATTACGAAGTAACCAAAAAATTAGAAAGCAAGTGAAGGATCTCGTAAATTGAAATATAGATAGGGTCATTCCATAGAAATGTCAACCTCAGCCGAAGAAAAAAAAATACCGAAGTGAAAAAAGTACCAAAAAATAAATAAATGAAAGTCATGCAACATAAGAAGTTTTAAAAAATTGAAAAAGTATTGTAATTATCACTGAAATTAGCAACAATAAATAGTTTGTAGTGTGTCTACTGCTTGTTATTCGATGGTTACGTTAGTCACACTCCATATTGAGTAAAAGTGACACTTAAGACTAAAAAAAATAAAGATTTAATAAATGTGTTTTATGTTTTTAAAAGCCAACTTGACAAATTTTTCAAATATATCATTTAATTTTTAACACTTGCTTAACTTTGAGAAATTTTTGCCTCACAACATGAGCATTAATTGTCAAGGTTGCAAAAATGTTACGTTAGTCACACTGCTATTTTGGTTGAAAAAATGTCTGCTGTCAGTAATTTTGTTTTAAATTCTTAGCAGAAATGGTACATAGATACTATGTACATTGTAAATCCAGCAGCATAACTAAAAAATATTTTTTATCCTTTAAGTTACAAGTAAAAGCAGTTACAAAATCAACTCTGAATGTTACGTTAGTCACAATGGAATAACCCAATACAGAAACACGAAGAAAATACGTCATTTTTTAGCGTTAAACAAAACGTAATCTTCAGCTATTACTTTCTGAAAATTCTTTACAACAAATTTTAAACTTCCGAATTTTACTTAACTCAGATCAAACTGGCTAATGAGCTAATATTTAGAAAAGTGCCAATTTGAGTCCCAAGTGAATTTTCCCTAGTATTTCAATAACTAGTTAAAAAAATAATTTTCCCCAGAAAGAAGATAAGTTTTTGCTTTCATTTCATCTAATAACATCAGAAAAAAAAATTTTTTCCTCAGAAAATATTGTTTTTATACATCAAAAATCAGATCGGTAACGTGTCCCCAGTAGCAAAGCTTAGCATGCAAACAGGTCATGCGCCCTTTCTAACTTTCCAAAAAAACGCACTTGCACAAAAAACGATTCTATTTTCACCCCTTTGTTAATATTTTACTTCATTTTTGTTTTAATCGATTTCTGATTTTCTGGCCGATGCGAAATAAGCGTGTCCCAAGTTCCGCCGTCAGAGCGGTAACAATAACTTCCGATCTATGTTTAGGCTCCCAAAATCATTTCCTGCACCTATACCACGTGATACTGAGTACCTGGTGGGATGTTTTATCGCATCGTAATTAAAAATTTGCATTTCTGCATCTAAAATTGTAGGTAAGATTTTTTAAAGTGATTTTATAAAATGTGTGTCATTTAAGTCATCAGATCGGTAACACGCGCTAAAATGCGCAGTTTTTATTATTTTAAAAATTATTTTATATATAAGTATAGTCCTTTATTACAAGTGAAAAAACCACGTGTTTGATTTTGGTTTAGCGCGATCGACTCGGAAATAAAAAAAAAAAACTTTGTCAGTTTGTCAGATCGGTAACAGTCAGAGCGGTAACATTGAAAAACAGCGAATATGTTACCGAACTAACTCACACGTTTCAGAATTATTAAAAAGCAAAAATCATAGGTTTTAGCCATATATATTGAATATTTTTGTTCTTAAAAATGAAAAGCAATGAGTTTTAGTACAATTGCTTCATTTGTGGTTTGTATGACCTAACAATAGAAGTTAGTAAAATAAGAAAAATTGACACTGCAGAAATTAATTAATTAATTATTTATTTATTTATTTATTTTTTTTGGTGCTTCAATTTCTCATAACTTCGCTAAATAACTAGATAATAACTAGCATGCTGCTAAATTTGAATTTCTGATCAAGAAATTAAATTTCCTGCAACTAATTAAAGAAAAGCAAGCAGCAGAGTTGTGTGTTGAAAAAGTTGAAGTTGTGTGTTGTTTCAAAACAAAACAAATGTTTTATTAGCTTGGATTGGTAATCTCATAATTTATTTTATCTAAAAACCTGATCGCTCATTTTTATTTCCAAGAAATGCTTTTTTATAATGAAATTTGATTTTTTAGCTAATATATATATTTTAATATAATTATCTTAATTCTATGTTAAAAATGCAAGGAAATGATATCATTTTTAGAGATGTTAATGAAGACTGAAAGCATAAACTCAGATATGTAGCTCATATTAACATCAGATCTGTAACACTCATCAGATCTGTAACGGCTTAAAAGTGAGTAATCTAAGGAGGGGGTAAATAACTTCCTTGACCTCCCCCTTTTATTTTCTTGCATTTAGACCCAATGGAGATTTAGAATCCAATATTAATTTTTTTCTGCAAAAGATTTTTTTAATCAGAAAACTCCAATTTCAAATTGGCACTTTTCAAAATATTGGCTCTAATACACCATAGATCAGACATTTGGATTGAAAAAATATATTATTTTCATTAACATTAGGTATTTAGCGCATTTTCTGTAATAAGATTGCGAATAACTAGAGATCCTGTGATGTTGCTTAAAATACATTTCAAAATTATCTTAATTATAAAGTAGAATGTTTAAGGATATTTTTAAATATCAACCAGTGAATATCACTTTACTTTCTTTACTTGTCTATTTATTTTTCTTTTATTCTTTTTTTTTATTTATTTATTCGATAATACCTTTTTCTACCCATCATTTCTGAATAAAAATTAGTAATGATTTTTTTTTTATCTCAAAAAAAAAAAAAAAAAAATAGAGGAAAATAATACTAAAGATTGACCACGGAGAGATGGTGGGGAACCTTGAAACAGAAACAAACCGCTTCATTTTATAAGAGGTAGCATCACATAGATCGATAGATAAACCAGGCAGAAAAAACTTTAATGAGCTAAGTGCGTAAAAAAATGATTTTTTCCTTAATCCTACTGATTTTAAAACAAAGCGGTCTGTTTCCGTCTCAAGGTCAGGCGCCATCTCTCTGTCGTCAAGCTTTATTAATATTAAATAAACGACTTGTTCAAACATGTTTTCATGAAAAGGGTAAAGGAGGCATAACTTTTGTCTCTTTTGTTATTTTCAGAAACCTGTATCTTTGATTTTTTTTTTTTTTTTAATCTGTACCCTCATTTTCAAGTAATGAATTGAAGATAACAATTTTCTTCATGTAAATACTTTACTTTTTTCATTCTTAAAATATTTGACTAACTGAACCACTTATGGGAAATCGAATATGCATGCATAGTGTAATATTTTTCTCATGCATACTAATGCATCGTCACTTTCCAAGTCATGTATTTATTCATAACACACATTAGTAAGCGATTTTTGATGGGTTCTTCACGCCATTTTAAATATTTTCTACGAAAGATAAAGAGTAAAAAGAATATTCCCAATTTTATGAGATACCGATTTAATGATCCTTCACTTTCCGTATTAAAATCATATTATTTTTTCCCTGCTAATGGACTTAATTTTTTAAAAAAGTTCTACTCTCACTGGCACTTCTCGTTTAGTTTATTAATAACTTTGGACCCATTAACTTCCACAGCCTTTAATATAGCAAATCGCCATTTTTTTTCTTTTATTAAAAAGTTTTCTGTCTTTTTTTCTTTTTTGCTGTTTTTGTGGATGTATTTTAACTAAGTTTTTAAGTCGATTCTATTTTGCCTCATTTTCTTCTTTTCTCTCTGGATACTTTTTCTTTTCCTTATTGCCTAATAAATATTCATATTACTTATAGATTTTTTTATTCTTTTTTTTTTTCTTTTTCTAATTCTAGAAAAATTAAAGTTTCTTGAGAAACCCGAAACCTGTAACTTTGTTCCGATAATCCACTACTTTTAGTTTTTTTTTTTTTTTTAATTCGCCATTTATGAATTAAGAGAAAGCACTTTAACTTCGATAGAAAATTTTTAACCTTAGTCTTGGAGATTCTTGAAAACCATCTCTCCTATTAAATACTTGAATAAAAACTTACCGTTGTGGATACAGTTGTCGCATTCCTTTAACTTAGAGAAAATATGTGTAAATGAAAAGAACTCACAGGAAAAAAAAAAAGAAAGTGGTCGTGATTGAACAAATAAACTTCACAAAGTAAAACGTTTCTTATGTGATTAAACAGATACTGTGTGAAATCAGGATAATTTGTTTCTGTAACCTATACCAGATGTCTCCAGCCTGCTGCCCGCGAATCACATCTGGCTATCTAGCAGATTTTGTCCGTCCCGCGGAAAGTTTATAAAGTAAAAAAAAAGATTTCCCACTTGTATAATGCAGCAAAAAATCGTTACAGTGAATACCAATGAAATGGTATATCTGTTACAACGAAATAAATGCTCAGTTCGAGTTTTAATTGCCATTTTGCTTAAATTCCTGTTCAATAAAGTTGCTGTTGCAACGAAGAAAAGTTGCGGTCTCTTAAACTTTATTACAACGGCAATTCACGGCATATTTCCTATTGCGTATATTTTTAGGAAACTAACCACAGAAAATCTCAAAAACCACCACTGAACTTTCAATTAAAAACAAATTCATGGATATAGGGGTGAATGGGGGGAGGGGGCAGAGCTAACTAAGCCATGTTAGCTGAAATATTGCTGAGTTGTTTTCCCTACTCGCCTCCCAAAACTAACAAAGTGGCCCTTTGGAAAAAGTTAGTAACCCATGATCTATGTTTATGTTGACCCATTCTGGCATCTAGATATGGCGTCCTGCTGGATAGTGAACTCTCACTTATGTGCCGGTCCAAGGGACCAACAGAAAAAAGCGCATAAGTGAGAGAGACGTATAAGTGAACAAGCCTTTTTAAAGGACTAAAACGCGACGGAGGTTCTAATGAGAGAATGAATAAGAATTTATCTTTAGACAAGGGATATATTACTACGGTTTGACAATTATTGTAACGTAACTACAATGATATAGAGAAAACAAAAATTATAGCAAACCTAATAACAAACTTTCCTTTTAAAACGATCCATAATAGGTATTTGTCCCTCTTCGAACTCAAGTTCATACGGAAAAAATGCCTTCCGTGAGCAATGAAGGCGAAAGATTAAAGAGGATAGTGAAGAAAAATTGTTATTTTTTAAAGAAAATAGGTAATTTTTTTTACATTTTATGAAAAATTCGGCGCATAAGTAAATATTTATCGTTAGAGTGACGCATAAATTAATGATTTTATCATTATTTTGCTATGGAATAAGCTAGGTAGCTATGACCATTTAAAATCGTCGTATAAATGAAAAAGGTGCATAAATGAGGCGGTGTATAAGTGAGAGTTCACTGTATTTGTTTTCCGTTTTACAACAGAAATTAATTATTTTTTTAATGATGTTCTAAGTTTTTGTTGTTGAGCAAAGAGATATTGAGAAGACGCAGGGGAGGGGAGGGGAGGGGGGAATTATTGAGTTAACTAAAAACCATCATGTCAGGTTAACTAGTTTGTGTACAAATAAATTGCCGTTTTGTCTTTATTAAAGAGCCGCTTATCAGATTCCTGACGTAAGAACCCGGGCATAAAATAATACCTTTAATAATTGTACTCTTAGAATTAGAGATGGCGCAAAGCGGGGTTTGGCCGAAACGCTGATTAACGAAACTTCGGCCATAATGGCCGGAGCTTCAGCTTCTGCACATATTTGAAGTTTTAGATATATAGAATATTTGAAGTTAGTAATTTGAAAGGCGCAGTATGACCTTGGCCAACGTATTTTACAATAAACACGTGCTTTTTGGCACTTGCGCCATAAAAACCAATAAAACCAAGTAATTTAAAGTTAGTCCTGCTTTGCGCGTCATTTGTCACATATGGGACATTTGATGTCAGGGGTTGTGACGTGAATCTCATTTTTTTATTTTCAATAAACTAGCCTGTAATCTAGTAAAACTATAGTGGTATAACGTTTCTGGTTAGTCGCCGGCGAGACCGAGTTCACCTGCGCTTTATTCGAACACAACTCCATTAAAAATTTATTCACCTTGACGACCAACTTTAACTGTAACTGCTATTTATTGTTTACATGCAGAAAAACATGGCAGACTATAGCGAATTGCAGATAGGCCGTAGTTAACTATTTATTTATTTTTTTTTTTTAATAAATATTTTACGAAATTAACTGGACTGAAAGACAAATAATAATTTATTACACACCTGTGGATGAACACATAGAGCCAATCCTGAATTTGTACACAATATCAATGTATATCATTTTCTATTTTTTTACTATCACTGTTTGTTCTTATTGCTTTGTTTTGTTCATTTCAGAATTTTCAGAAGCTAGGTGCCACTGTAGAATGGGTAGATGCTACTCAAATGATAGAAGAAATGAGGGTTGATGTCCAAAATGTTTTATCCTGGAAGAAACTTGCTGTTGAGGTATTTTTGAGTTTTTTTTTTCCCCCGTCTTAATTTTGGGGGGCAGATGGGATTCTTTCTTCTTCAAGAAAGAAGAAAAAAGATTCTAAACTTTCATTCATTTTGCTACTGAAACATGATGGTAAAACTTTGGGAATTCAAACAATAACTGACATTTTAGCTAATTACTTATACATATGATCAATACAGCCTCCTTTTTTTTTTCTCCGGCAAAGCTGAAGCATAATTATCTATGTATGTTCAAACTAGAATTATAATTTCACCATGGTTACATGTAGTGCTCTACTAGTTGTACAGAGTACTCTGTAAATACTCGGCCACTTTGCCAAGTCAGGGGTCAATCAAAAAGAAATTAGGTATGTTACCCAACTCTTCACGATATTCAGAAACTCAAAAACAAACCCTTCACAAAAATCTGAGATTCAAAAACATTCAGTAATATTTTTAGTCATCACTATTTTTCACAAAACTACCCATTACTGTTCACAAAACGATTTGTGAAAAATCACACAATTTTTTACAAAATTCTGAAAAAAGGACTCTGATACAAAATCGTGGATTGACCCTACAAATACTTGGTACTCAGCCATTAGCAAGTAGTTGTAAAAATTGAACATTATTTAAAGTAACAAATTCTGTCCAGAATTCGCAATTGCTTTATTTATAAAATACGACTATTCTATGCATGAGTTATAAAAAAACTACTTATAAAAGCAATACAATATAAAAGCTTTGACTCTTGTTGTTTCTACATTGCCAAAAGCAAGGTGCATTTGTGTGTAAATATCTTCTGGATATCATATATTAGCTGTTTAACTCAACTTTGGCCAGGAAAAGTCCCCTAAGTGAATTGATCGCTAAGAATTGAATATTCAGATAATACTTAAAAAAGACTTTTAAATTATATTTCAATTTATTTCAAATCTTTTGAAAGCTTTTCTTGCAAATTGTTTAAAACACGTAGTTTTTCAGATTCAAATTTTCAATAACTATACATAGAAGTAAAAATTAAATCATTTCAATAATAGCAATAAAAGTTGTGACTAGTGTGCGTAAAGAAATACTTAGAGAAAAAATAAATAAAAAGGCTATAAAAATACTTTAGTGATCAAAATCATTGTATTTTAAACTTTGGTGCAAAAAGTGTCATACCGAGTTTTTGGTTTTTATCCAAGTAGTAAAATGCTGAGTACTCAACTACTCTGCCAAAATGCTACGTGGTACTTCATGTCTTGTATGTTTAGCAATTATCATAGTCTTCTGGAACAATTCATCACTTAATAGTGAATGTTTATCAAAGTATAGTATTTGCATTAATGAATGGAGTAAAGTTCTAGCCTCAATAACCTTTAGTTATGTTAGAGATTATTGATGGTTGAATCTGTTCTAAGTTGAATTAAATGTATAAATTAAAGTTCTTATATCCAGGTCTTAATTTCTACCAAAAGAAGTGCTGGAACCCTGTACTGCAGTGCAAACATAAAATGTTATACCTGGAAAAATGAGTTTTTGAGATATTTGAAGAAATGCATTTTGAATTCCATATTAACAATAGAGAAATGTTTGAATTAGGTCTTTTTTTTTTTTTTTGTGTTTTTTTATTTTGATCAGAAACTAAATAAGCAAACTTGTATAATGAAGCTAAAGTAGAACAGATCATAAAAATGCTAAAAAATGGAAAGTAAGCCCTTTATCTTCCCACTGCAGTGACAAGTGCTCATTTTTAAGCTTACTTATAGCCTAAATTTCAGCTGGATTATTAAAATTTTTGTAAAATTGAAAAGAATTGCAGGAGCTCAACTAGTGTGAGTTATAATGTAAATAAAAAGTCTTGTTTATTATGATATTCATAATGTCCAAAGAACATTAGTGATGTTGTTTAAGAAATTTATCAAAAACATAATTTAAAAACTGCAAATAAAATGCTTATTTTAGAAGTGCAACAGCAATATCATCCATACATCAATTTTTTTAATAGGATGTTATGAAACCTCAATAGTGTTAATAAATAAATTTATACAATAATTTTGTGGAGATTGTCTAATATTAAAGCAATAACAACCTGGATTTTCCAAAAAAGTTTTTTTTTTCTTTCTTTTGCATTCTATCAGTAATTATATTATTTCTTTGTTTTTAGAGAATAGCTGAAGTAGCTGAACATGCAGCAGCTGGTCATCAACATGACAAAAATATCAAAGTAATAAGGAGCTTTTATCTCATTTTTTCCCATTGTATTCTTAGTGATGATCATACTAACTGTTTGATTTTTAAAAGAATAATCATTCTTACACTGGAACTAATAGTATATAATTCCACACAAAGGGTCAGGTTTCATCAGACAGAATCAAAATATTGAAATAAATCAGTAAAATGATGCATTTATTAAAGTACCGTAAAGTCGGGTTACTTGGACCCTAGGGGGTTACTTGAGCCCATTACAGTAAAATGATAAAATCTAGGTTTGGTACTTATTAGTCGAAGACTTGTACGTAGTTCCTCGTTTCTCCGCAAGGTAGAAGCACTCTGCAATATCTAACGCTAGTACCAAACCCAGATTTTATCATTTTACTGTGGGCTCAAGTAACCTCCTTGTGGGTCCAAGTAACCCTACTTTACGGTATAATATTTGCCACAATACTGCATATTAAACGTGCAAAACCTGTCAGATAGCAACAACAAAAGTTTAGCATAAAAATAAAAAGTTATTACTTCTCTTTTAACATTGAACATTTATAGTATTTTTTTATCTCAATTTCTTACTTTATACTTAACTATAAATTTCATTGTTTACATTGTAAGTATATAATTTTAAATTTATGAACTATGGATTGAGACACATGTCTGTAATCTTTTGTCTAATATGATAATTAGCATACTTTCAACCTAATTAATTTTCTTGTTTATTCATTTCTTTAGTATGAATACTATAATGCAAAAACAGAAGAAGAAAAAGAAAAGAATGAAATTTTAAGTGAAATTGATAGTAATGATGTTGTTAGTGATCCTAAACCTCGGAAGAGTATACGTGATCTTGAAATGAAGCCGCATCGAAACTTTGCCAATGCTCCAGTTAATTTTAAGCATAGTTCTGTACACATCCCTACAAATGTTTATGATCGAGGTATAATATCTTTTCACCCCTTCGTAGTGACAGAAATATTGTGTAACATGTCCTTTATCTGTTGATTGTATACTATGTTTTGTGTTTGAGAATTTTGTATTAACAGTTATAGAAGTCGTATAAGTTGGGAAAAAAATTTTATGAATGTTCTTCACCTTGTTTTTTCCTTAATAGTTAACTTTTTTCTTCCTTATTTAGAGTACATATTCGAAAAAATATGAAATAAAGTATAACAGGACCTTATGTATGTGCACCTCATTGATCCACATCATTGGATAATCCGAATCAAATTTGCACATTTTTTACAAAAATTATATGAATAGTAATTTGAAATTATAACAAAAAGAATCTAAATACAGCAGAAGACCACTATAACAAACACTTTGGGACCAGAGCATTTGCAATATTCAGGTTTTGGCGTTATATAGTTCCTTTCAGTTTTTGAAACTAATATTTAGGCTATATTTATGCATTCCATACCATACCATATTTGTACTTCAGACTAAATTTTAACTGCAATGAGTACTAAAGCACTAATTATGCATTATAATATAGATTATAATTCACAAATAAATATGTTTCATAACCAAAAGAAAGTGTATTATTCTGCACTTCTGCAAGCTTCATGGTTTGCATGACAACTGCATTTTCAAGAGCAATCTGGTACTTTTTTTACCGTGAATACTAATTTTCATTTTAAATCTTTGCAATGAAATAAAAAGATGAAAAACCATTTCAAAATTCAATTTGCTTAAGGATTTTTATGCTTGTAAGGTGAAACAGAGGGCTTTTTTTAAACTACAAAACTTATTATTTACTTCTGAAAAGTTGTCTGGTTTATTGAGAATTTCGTTATATAGGTCAGCGTTATAAACGTATTTTACTGTGTAAGCAAGCTGCACGATTGTTTTTATTTTGATTAAATGTATAGCTCATGTATAAATTATACTATAAATTATGGTAATATAACAAGCATCATGGCATACTTGGAGCACAAGCCCGACTCCTTTCCAGCTGAACTATTAATGATAAAGTGTTGGAGCTAAGGTTAGTTAGGGTGTAAAAGTTGACTTCAACGGTACAAATCTTTATATTTTATTTACCAAAATACTCTGCTTGAGCAATATATTTAAGAAATTCAAGCAATTTAAACGAAGTTTTTCTGGGCATGAAATCAAAATCATCAAATTAAATTTTTGGGCACCCCTGTGATTTGTCCCTCTCTTGGTGATTTTTGAATTGTAGTTGCAAATGACTAATGAGTTGTGTGCAAATGACTAATGAGTTGTTGACTAATGTTAGTGACTAGTGACTACTTATTTCAAGCCCTGGCTTGAACTCTGTCATTCTGTTTGAAAATGAAGGTAGAGGATCAATTATTTGTTAAATAGTGATAGAAATAAATATTTTTATCTTTTTAATTGTCTTGTACACAGTGCTGGATAATTTTGTCAACACTGTTTTTATTGTAATAAATGGCAAGTCTGCTTGTTACGAAATGTTTTTGTTTTCTTTTTTGCTTCTACCTATATTACTTAGATTATGTGAATTTTCATTGCTCTGAATTACCTTTGGTCCCAGTTAGTCTAAATGAATGAAGTTTTATTGCAATGTAAAGTCATTCAAGCAAAAAAATATTGGATGAATGCTATTTTACTTACAAAACCAAATTAGTACATTTCCAGTTATAACTAATATTAGTGAACAATTCTATTCCTGACTAGTTGCTAAATTTGATTGATAAGTGCTTTGATTTTTTTGTATTTATTTATTTATTTTGTACTTTTTCAACATTGTCCAAAAATGGTTAATTTCTTTCATGCTCTTTTTTTTATCTGTATGTTAACATAAAGTCTTGTAATTTCTTTCAGATCCCAAAGTTTTAAATGCTATCAAATGGTCTGAATACCTTACTCCTGCTTTTAGAAATAATCTTGCTGTTGATCCTTCCTTAAACTGGCAATATTTTGGCAGCAGTACTGGGTTTCTTAGAACATTTCCAGGTATAATATTTATTATTATATTTTTTTACATTCTAGTTGTAAGCTTTCCATTTTTATTGGAAATTAGAGCAAGAATAGCTTTCAGAACTAGAAGCATTTGAGAATTAGAAAATCTTCAAACTAACAAATCATGCATCTAAACCCATTAACTTTTTTAATTCATAGAAGAAAATCATGAAACTTTAAGGAAATATATTATTAACTGTCTTCTTTAGAATGCTAGTGATTGCTTAAACAGTTTTTTTTCAGAACCAGCATGACTAAGTGACTAACTGTACCTAACATGACTAAGGAACTAACTGTTGGCTGTCCCACAGGGTCTAGCTGTTGATCTTCTATGTTTTACTCAGATGACCTGAACTTGATTCCCAACATGGGATCAAGCTTGAGTTATCGCCCTATCTTCTCTCCTGCATTATATAACAATAATTAAGGCTTAAAGCTAAAAAGGAACAGAGTTATTTTAGAAAAGTAAAGAATGCTATAGAACATTTTTTCACACCCTGGTTCAGTGTTCAATTGTTGGATTTTCACAGTGCAAGAAATGATCAGTGTCCATGTTGCATGCTTATTCACCATATTAAACATACCCCCTTGCATGCCTATTTTGCTCAGGTATTCTTAATTAAATTGAATTCCTTGTAAAATTTTGCCTCATGAGAGCCTAGTTGCCTCCATTTTGGGGGAATTAAACATCAAACTTCCATGTGCCATTGACAACCTACCATAAATTGTGACCCATGAAAGATTGGATGCTGTTTTAGGGTATCATATTAGATCTGCAAATGCTGGATGCTATACTTAGCCATTTTGGTAGTTACAGTAATTAAAGCTTAATGCATAGAATTATTTTATTTACATATAATTTTGAAATAATCATCATAAAATGTCATTAAATTGTTAACCTTTAGCCAACGGCTGTACAATTGTTGTACAGATAAAAAGTGTTCTCTTTTCACCACCTTGCTCTCTCTCTTAGCTTTACACCTTAGGTGGGTCCCTGGGACCCCCATGGAGAGCTTGTGTGGTAAAATCTAAGGCGTAATGCTAAGGAGAAAAGAAACACTTTTTATCAATACAACAGTTGTAGCGCCGTTTGCTAAAGGTCAATAGTAATTTTGCACACTTATTTAATTTTTAATATTTGAAATTTGTATACTAATTTTCATTTAAATTTTTGTTACTTAAAAGCTACAACTTGGGCTAAAGAAGGAAGAGAAAAGCCAGACTTATATGATTGCCGCACCCGTTCTTGGTAAGAGAGTTCTTTCAAATTAAAGTCAATTCAAATAACATTAGTAGGATGTTGTTTAAGTTTTTCAGAATAGAAATACAAAAGGCTGCTGTCAAGTAAAACTGGAAAATCTGAAAAGAAAGAAATTGCCGATTAAAAGCTAGAAATTTTTTTTAAATTAATTCCAATAAAATAATCAAAAGGTCACCATAATCAGAAGTATCTTCCTTAGATTTAAAATAAACTTATAAATGTAAATGTAAAGACTAATGAAAGAAACATATAAATTTTGGCACTAACTTTAAATGATTCCCCCCCCCCCTCCTTCTTATCTTTCAGTTTTAAAGCTCATTGAGACTGTGATGATTCTAATGCAAGTGGTGATCTGTAAGGTTTGAAAAGTCAATAAGCGGATCTCTCCCTTATGACTCCAAAAATTATACTAACTTGGTTTGTCTCTTGAATGTCTTCTAAAGCCCCCAAACTCCAAGAAGATATAACATCATCGTAATATGAGTCATTAAATTACCATCATAGGTGACTAATACATATATGCACACACACATTAACTTGATTTCCTTTTTTGCATGGGTAAAGACTCATAGTGGTTTCATTTTGGGTAATATGCTGTAGATTTTACTAGAGTCTGGCGTAATGAATAATAAGATATGAAAGTATCAAAACTTCAAACCAAATGGAAAATTGTATTGAAACAAATGTTGAAAAAAAAGGAAAATATATGCCATTTCTTGGCTTTGAATATGATACCATACAGATGGTCGCCATCACGGCTAGTGCATTCCTCCAAGTGCTGAATGAAAACTTCCATCATCCAATCCAGCACATTCAACGGGATCTTCTCCACATCTGTACATATCCTTTCCTTGAGTACTCATGCGTACACATCCTCATACTGTGGTTGAACTCAAGGAAAGTATATGTGCAGAGCACATTCAATGGGCTCTTCTCCACAGCTGTACATATTTTTCCTTGAGTGCTCATGTTTACACCTCCTTTTACTGTGGTTGAACTCAAGGAAAGCATATGTACAGTTGTGGGGAAAATAACCCGTTGAATGTGCTGTATTGGATGATGAAAGCTTTCATTCAACTCCTGAGGAATGTCCTGATCTTGATGGCAACTATTTATATGGTGCCAGGATGTTCGATACCAAGAAATGCCATATAGCGTATAGTAATTGTCATGTATTTTTCTTTGTTTTCAATGTTTGTTTTAATAAAATTTCAAATTTGTTTTAAGGTTTTGTACTTCTTATATCCCACTATTCATTATGCTGAACTCTTTGTGAAAACATATATTTATTTTATTTTTTCTGCAGGTATGTTAAAGCTGCTGCCTCAGCTAAAGATATTGTTATACTTGTTGATGGAAGTGGCTCCATGACAGGTATTCGGAAAGAAATTGCACGAAACGTAGTAACAGATGTTTTGTCTACATTAACTGAAGATGACTATGTAACAGTTTTAAGGGTAAGTAAATTTAGACTGAACTTCTGAACTTGATGTGCACTGGATTTTAAGTTTATTTCATTCTAACTATTTTTATACTACTATTTTATTTTATCATTTTTTTTAAACAGTACATTGTAGATGTTGAATAATTCTAACCATTGAGTTATATCAAAAGCTTTGCAAAGTTTTAAAATTACAGCATATATGCATGCAAACTTTGTGTTGAATAATGTTTTTGCACCAAAAGTTGCAAGATTTATCTGAGCATAACGTAAGAAACAGAGAATTTTGATAACAGTGTCTTTGTTTCTAATAAAAAGATTTTGCTTCTTTTCTATTTCAGTTTTCCGAAGATGTTTCTCCTGTTGTTCCATGTTTTGAAAATTCTTTAGTTCAAGCAAATGAGGAAAATATACGGGTATGAATGTAAGAAGACAAATTTAAGTCTGAGACATTGAATTTTTCTTTCTATTTAACAAAAATCTTTACTTCATATATCCTAATTCTTTAATTATTACTTATCTTGACTAAAAAATAAAAACAGAAAGAGCAAAATTTAAGCAGTGATTTACCTCCCTAAGCAGGCCAGTCATTTAGTTGGGTCAGAGGGGTCAATTGCCCCCCCCCCCCCCCTTTGGCTTTGAGAAATCAATGTATTTGCATATAAGTGGTTTTTGTGTTTTTCCGAAAAATTACATTAGGTTTGCACCCTTTTCCCCCTCCCCCTGGAAAAACTTGAAATGACGAGCTAGTCCCTAAGCCAGGGCTAAGATGGAACTACTTATAGCCAAGCTAGTGGTGTATTACATATGGAGCAAAATTTATTTGAAATCCTATATTTTAACCTCGCTAACATAGAACTCCAATAAAATAAAAAAAGTGCATCATTTTAAGGGTTTAAGGTAGTTTCTATGGAAAGCAGTGTATATTAAAAGATGTTCTTGCTAAGCATGTTCAAACTGCCACAGTACTATTGTAGTTGTATTCAATGCTTTTTTTTCTTTCTTTTTTGAGCAAAGTCAAAATTGTATAAGCAAAGTCTAGGTCTATTTCTTTTTAGATATCTTATTGTTTGTATGAAGTAATCTTTAATAAGTCAAAGTCTTAGAAATGAATCCCAGTTGTCATTTCTGATATAATCAATCTCTGTCATTTTTTTAGAAAGGTTGAGAAAATTAAAGTCAAGGTGGAAAAAAAACATTGATATGTTTTTTCACCGTAAAATATGTTTGAATGACAATATTGAATTGATGTAAACAAAATATTTTTTGCAAATACTTAATGTAATTCTAGAATTCAAAAAGTAATGACTTATAAAATTTTCTAGTAAAGATAGACAGGATCAAATTGTCCAGTTTAGTGCATATTTTTAACCGACTTCAAAAAAGGAGAAGGTTCTCAATTCAAAGCTTATGTTTGTGTGTTTTTTTTTTTTTTGTTTGTTTGTTTGTTTGCACATAACATCTGATCTACTGAACCGATTTGGACGATTTTTTTTTAATCGATAGGAGATGGTGTAACTTAGGTACCATGTACTCATATTGCACATCCAGAATGAAAGGGGCACATCTCAAAATAGCTGTTTTGAAAAAAATCTATTTGAAAATTTAAACTTTTTTAAATCCTTGCCCTAGCTCTAATAAATTATTATAACTCGCCAAACTTTCATTGCTTGGTTCATTAAAGGTACTACTAGGTGACTATGGTGTGCGTTTCCCGGCCAATTTTAAATAAGTCAGTAATTAATCAGAAGTACCCCTTTCATTCTCCATTTTCGTGGAGAATGAAAGGGGCACATCTCAAAATAGCTATTCTTATGAGCATCGGTATATACCTTTTTTTTTTTTTTTTAAGTTCTTGTCGTGACTTATCCTACATATCGCTGTTTCATTTCAGAACGATATTAAATCAAATTTTAATTCCTAATAATTTGACGATTGGTTACACAATACTATTCTTCTTGTTCTAAAAAAAGGAAGCCTTCATAAATTACTTGTGCACAAGCAATTTATACTTAATAACAAACAATTAAAACAAGTGTCATTTTAAAACAAATCAAAATTACAGTTTTCTTAATTGGTTTAAAAAAAATACTAACCATAATTTGCACCAATGACACTCGACGAACTCTGATTTTCAAAGATGTGCCCTTTTCAAACTCAATTCTCCCTTCACAATCGGCAGAATCGACAGAATGATAAGGGCATAAGTTGCTTTTATCTGCGACTGTTAACTCTAGAAAAAAATGAGTCAATTTCTTATGTAAGGTGTACTAAGGTATGCTTTTTAAAGATATTTCCAAAAAATGCATTTTTTGAGATGTGCCCCTTTCATTCTAAATGTGCGATATGACGATATTTGCTCACTAGAAAAAAAGTTATGATTGAAAAACTAAAATTTCATGTTATTTAAAACAATATTTACTATCGTAAATCCTTACTTCAATGAGCGACCCGATGATCAATTGGTTAAACGCGTCAGGTTGAAGTTCCTGATGGAATGAGATCGAGTCCAGGTCTGCAAGGATTTTTTTGAACAGCTGCATGATTTTTTTTTTAATTTGTATAAGTATACGATTTTAATTGACGAAGATATCGATTAATGAGTAGTCAAATTTAGAGCAATTTGTTCTAAATGATTAAATAGGAAATCCATTGTTACAAAACGTGGTTGATATGAAACAGTAATAATAATGATAATGATAATTTTGAATGAAGGCTTAACTAAATCAAACATGAAATTCAGCTAAATTTAAACTTTATTCTGAACTTTATTTAAAATCGTTATTTATTAGTTTTTAACTTTATTTTAATTATTTAAGTGCATTTACACTAAAAAGAATGAAATAAAATATTTTTGGAAAAAAAATAGAACCGACTTCAGTTGGAAATTGCTCTTAAAAGTAAAACATATTTTTTTTCTTTGAACACCATCGAAACTACTTTTAAACATAAGTTTTGAAGTCGGTGCAAAAACAATGTATAGAATCATACGCATCTACAATTTAACTATAAATATAAATTTTAATGGATCCAGGTTCTTTAAGAACATTCGCATACATTTCATTGATTACCACACATTTGTGTAATGGTACAAATATTCTGCTTTAATTTTTCAATGGTTTCTCTAAAAAATGTTGGCAAAATATGGTTAAATATCATTTTACCTATCCTTTTTGCGTCGACTTCAAAACTTATGTTTAAAAGTAGTTTCGATGTTGTTCAAAGAAAAAAATTATGTTTTACTTTTTTAGCAATTTCTAACTGAATCGGTTCTATTTTTTTTTCCAAAAATATCTTATGTACAATGTTATTATTATTTATCTATTCATTTATGCTTTAATATGCTTTTCAACGAATCTTAAATTAATCACATATTTAATGCAGTCTATATTATTAATAACTGATTACTCAGCTGTAAAAAGGAAAGATATGTCAGAAAATTAAGCAAAATTCTGAGAACCTAAATTATTACATTATTGATTTAATTATTGTGTTTCCTTTTAATTCTTATTCTCTTTCAGGAATTTTTAAGCCATATGAAAAAAATTGAAACTGCAAATATTGCCAACTTTACTCTTAGTTTGATTACAGCTTTTGAATTATTACAAAGGGTAAGATATGTATTTCAAAAATTAATGAAATGTTTTTCTCTTTTTTACACTTGTAAATGACAATACTAAAAAGATTTTTCATCTTATAACTTTACAGTCGCTAATTCAAAGCTAATAATTTTCAAAAAATATTTTCACAGCATAATTGAAAATTCTTAAACTCTCATGAGTTTTGCACTGAAATATATCTGATTTATTCATAAGTTTACTTTTGCAAAGACTAGAGATTCCTTGTAAACCACTAAAACCTGATACTTGTGAATTCAGATACAAATTCACAAGTATCTAAAACTCCTCACCTCCATCTCTGCATCCCACCTAAGAGATTAGCAAAATCGTCAAGAAAAAAATATATAGCTGGACGAAATTGTACTTTCTAGTGAAGGTGACATGTCATTTTGGGCTTTTTTATTTTTTGTGATTTCAATTTATTTATTGGTATTGAACCTAAAAATGTCATTGGTGGCAACATTCAACTACTTCAATATCTAAATTATAGGGTTGCCATATTCTTGTAGATATTGTTAATTGCTTCAAGCAATTTTTCTGTTGTATGTTTTTTTTTTCTGATTTTTCTTTGGTTTTTTTTACTGTTTAGGTTATTTTTAAGGAACTGGGATATATTTTAGCCTCTTAAACCTTTTCAAGGGGTTTGTGTAACTTTTACATAAAGTATGAAATTCTAATGTTTTTGTTTTTTGTTGTAACTTTTAAAACATCCCAGTATCGTTTAATTTCTCAGAGCTTAGTTATACAGATAAGCAAGGTTTTGAAGAAAACGGATTTTAGAAACTACAACAATCTGTCTTATATTTTAAAAAGTAGCTTTGATACTTGAAAGTGAAGAATTCTCAGTAATTGACTTAGTTTTCTTCAAATATGTACCAATCACATCTGTAGATGTCAATGGATACTTCTCCAGATTTCAAAATTCTTATGAGCAAGAGACATTTGAAACTTTAGAAAAGCATCCAATAATCCAATGAAATTCTCACCTTTTATAATTCAATGAAACAGAAGTGTTGTTGTTTTTGCATTTAACATTTAAAACTTTGATGAAAATATGCTAGATTGATTCCTCTTAATATGTTTTGATACAATTGTATTTTTTATTTTGAAGTAAATAGTTTTAGATTCACTGTTCCTGTTAACTTTGATTTACTTATTTTATTTTTATTTTTTTTCATTTATAGGATATTATTTTTGCAGTATTAAACTTTAAACTATCAATCAAGAATAAATAATAACTTAATATTTCGAGAAACAGGTCAAAGAATTTTGAAAAGGTTTTCAAGAATTTTCTGCATATATTAATGCACAAATGCATTATAAATGTTGTATACTGGAAGTTACAACTAATCCCTTTTTAGCTGCAATATATTTAATCTAAGAAAATATTAGTTTATGTACTATGTTTTTGATATGTGTTCTAGATTTGTTACTTGACTACATAAAATTTCTTTTCAGTATAATCGTTCAGGACTGGGAACCCAATGTAATCAAGCAATTATGATTATTACTGATGGTGCTCCCAACACATTTGAAGATATATTTAGACGATATAACTACCCAAACATACCAGTATGAGTTTTTCCCTTTTCATTTTATTATGTACAATGCCTGTGTTAAAGCAGTTGAAGTATGTTTTGATATTGCTAACATTTTTTCTTGTCTGTAGTTGTTTTACCAATACTTAAAACTTAGCTTAATGTTCATTAATTTTTTCATTCTTAAATCAATAAAATTCAATTTAATAATTCAGAGCTGTTTGAAATATTTGTCTTTCAATTAACAAGAAGTGAGGAATAGCTGTTTAATACTTTGTATATTAAAGAACTGTAACAGTAAGAAGGAGATAGATGTAAGTGGCAAAATAGGTTTTTAGTGTAGCAGCAGAACCAAAAGCACATTTTGAGCAATTGATTAATGTATGCTAAATTGTATTTTAATACACTTGAATATTTTTATGCATTGCTAAACTTTTTTAGGTCCGTGTTTTTACATATTTAATTGGGAAGGAAGTTACTGAAACTCATGAAGTAAATTGGATGGCCTGTGCGAATAAAGGTAAATCAAACTTCTGTTTCATTTTATAGTGCACACATTTTGTTATCACAACTACTGTTGTTGTTGTTTTATATATATATATATATATATATATATATATATATATATATATATATATATATATATATATATATATATATATATATATATATATATATATATATTGAAACTCAATTTTCATCATCGTCATTTTTCCGAAACAAACTATATTAAATGCTTCAAAAACAATATGAAATTTAATTTATTCTTGCCTATGGTGAAGACTTTTTATAGTCTTCATTTATATCCACAGTATCGATGAATACCTTTTTATTTGAACAACCCTAATATTTTTCCCTTTGTAATGAAAACATCTTTTCAGAACATATTATTGTAGTCATAATAATATTTGTCAACTTCTCTACTGTTTTAGTTTAACTTTTGAGTATGAATCTGTATTAAAATATTGTTAGCTTTCTTGTGAAAAAGTTGAAATGTTTTTAAATAAACTAATTTCTAATTTTTTTAGCCAAAAAATTTATTTTTTATCATTATTGTTTTATTGTATTGTTAATTCTTTTCCTTGTGTTTTCATTCAGGTTATTATACTCACATGGCTACTCTATCTGAAGTTCGAGATAAAGTTCAGGTATGTTTCTAAATGTTTTTTCTTATGAAATATGCTTTAGGTATGCCTCTACTACCTTAAAGTATATTTATCTTTATTCATGCGTTGTGCTATATGCAAGGTAAGGCATCGGACTCGTGTCCGGAGGGACCCGGGTTCGATCCCAGCAGATCAAAGATCCACCGTCTTGATTAATGGTGGCTGGGAGGCGTTAAAAATGTCGTGGTCACAAAGTCCTCCAAGTGAAACGATACCTCTGGGGGTGCTAGGCCTAGGGTTTGCTCGACCCTAGGTTCTGGTTCAAAATTAAGAACAGAGCGCTCTTCAGGGCCCTATCCCGGTTAAACCACGAAGTTGTGGTAGGTACGGGGGACCCTGGAGTGTGAAATGAAATGCTATATGCAAGGAACTAGTTTATGAGCAAGAATATAGTGAGTAATTTTAATGCTAAACATACTAATAAACTTGTAATATGATCAATTTAAGTAAAAAATATGACTCTATTTTAATCTAAGTTTTCAAACATGATCCTTCTAAAAAACATATTTTGTGTACAATAAAATAAATTCTTGGAAATGTTCCCCCCTACTTTTTCAGTAAAATATATGTAAGAAAACAAAGTGCGGGTATTGACTGATTATTATTTGGGGGAAAAAGTTAATATTTTGAGTTTTTTATAGTAAAACAGAATGGGCAAGCCGTATGTTTTACGCCGTAGTTTGTGTTTAAGAACTGTTAAGCAGTGTAATGATACCATCTGTTAAGAATAATAATCATTTAATTTTATTATGGTGTCTTATTAGTACCATTCCTCTGTTTAATTCCGAAATTACTTTTTGAGATGCCATAATGCAATAATAAGTAGGAGTTCAACACTGTCATTTGCATAATTTCTTGAATTATATTGTCTTGCTTTTCCTTGCTAGAAATATGTTCCTGTTATGAGTAGACCCATAGTACTATCAGGATCACGGCCATTTATTTGGACATCTGTTTACGCTGATGTTCCGGTGAGTAAAAAAAACAGATGTTTACATTGTATTACTTCTTTTTATGCCTAATAAATCATCAATGTTTTATAATAACTCAAAAGAATGCGCACATATATTCATGCACATATTTTAGGAGTAATACTTTTTAAGTGTAAAATTTTCCTGCATCTATACAAGCATGGTAAATATAGAGAATGACAATTTGAACTATGAAAAAATTTTATATTTTTGTTGGCAACTGAGGTCTGAAGTTATAACAGTAAAAAAAGAAAATGAAACAAATTAGAGGCTGTCTGCAAATGATGTCGCGCTTTGAGGATAGAAGAGGCTTTTAATATTGCGATAGTTTATGACTTGTAGAAGGTAATGAGTAAAAAGGTGTTAGCACACTTTTCTTATATAACTATATATTTATGAAAAACTATATGGCTTGTGACAAGAAGAGGGAAGGAGGTAAGGTGAATTGTGACACTTTGAGATAAAGGAGGGGATGTTTTAAAAAAAGTGTGACATCATTTATGAATGTTGTCTTACAGCAGTGATGCCCAATCTTTTTTCACTCGCTGGCCATGACTCAAATTAAAGATTCTTGTGCGTCAGAAAACATATTTAATTAAAAATTTATAAATATCATGGGGAAACATGGCGAATGAAGCAAAGTTAACATCCAATAATGTTCTCTTTTAATTTGTTTTATTTTTCTTTTCAAATGACTTTTTTTATTGGTTTGATTGTTTGTGTTTTTTTATTTGTTTACTTACATTACTAAGAGTGGATTCAGCTTCTGGTTCAGGAGGGGGTCGTTTTTGGAAAGGGAGTGCAATTTTTCGAAATCTAAGTCCCAAAAATGCAGTTTTAGGCTATATCTAATCGCTTAAAGATGAGGTCATGCGCCCCCCCCCCCCCCATCTGCGCCTGCTTCTTAGGTTATTCATTCATTTCTTCTGTTGCACTCTTTTATCATTTGCTCTTTTGTTAATCATATATTATGCTTTTATTGTCCTCTGCTGTTTTTATCCTGTTTTTTATTTATATTTCTATGTACTTATGAGTCTCAAATTGAATTTAGGAGTACATTATGGATGTCTGCCTTTTATGTTGATGTGTTTATTACTTGTGAATGTTAGCAAAGTAGTAACAAAGTTCTTTTAAAATTGAAAAGTAGTGTCTTAAGCATAAAATAACACAGAAACTAACATGCAAAAGCCCTTTTTTGATTGCAACATATTTAAGTTACGGGGTGAAAAATATCAGAAAAAGATGAATTATAATGGCATCATTTTAGCCTACTTTCTTGTAAAAAATAGAAAACAAGCAAAAGAATATTTTGCTTCCACAAAGTAATTAAATCATGCAAGCTGTGCATTGTCTAGTAAAAATATTCCAAAACAAAAATTATTCGAAAGAAAAGAAAAAAATTATTAAGAATATTAGAAATAAATTTGTCTGTGGCTCCACCACCAAATACGTTTGAGTTTTTTTTTTAAACAATTTTGTTCAAAATATCATCATTAGAGCACCTAATTCTCAAGTTTTATTTTTTGGTTTGAAGACGAAAAGAAAATGTTTGTTCAATTTTAAATAGCTCAAAAAATCAACAAAGGATTTTATAGCAAAAATTCAGTCTTACATAACTCTTAATGAAGCAAGAGGTTTTAATTTGTGAAAACTTTATCTAAAACTTCTTTTGAAGCTAAATACGCAGACAAAAACAAAGGAAAACATAAACTTTTTGTATTTAAAAATACTTCTATAATTATTTATTTTAAAATGTTGAAAAAATTTTAGCACTTGTATTTACAAGTGACATTTTGTTTTCCACCTAAAAAGTCATTAGTTCATGCTAAAAATAAAGTTTATACTAACAAGTGTTTGAAAATGGTGGAGAAGCCTAATGTATCCTTTACTTTTTTGGCTTATGAAAGAGAAAAAACTTTGCACAAAAAGACTAATATTTCCTATAGAATTAAATTTGTTTTTCCAAATGTCAGATTCAGCTTCCAAAGATCAAATCCTGCCTTAGCTTTTGCTTAGGGTTACTTACTGCTTTATATCAAATAGCTTTATTTATGATAGTAAAGAGACATACAGCTGTAAATATTTATTTTTCTCTCATTTTAGTGGGGCTGATATTTATTTATTCATTGTTTTTTAAAAATATTTTTAAAAAAATATTTAATTTGAACAAGTTTTTATTTTTATCTTACTGATAATGAAAATTGAGCTAATAAGAGCCCCCCCCCCCTCCCCTCATGTGGGTACATGGAATGTAGACTTGTTGAATTCTGAATGTATTTAATCTATTGCAAGCTTTTGTCAAAATGAGGTTCAAAAATTTTCAAACATTCTAATGATCATTTGGCACAGCAGGAGATTATTTAAATGCACAGAGTCATGAAACAGAGTCATGTTTGTACACTGTTTTGAATTTTAGCTTTCTTTTTATTAGTACTTACATTCAGTCGTAGTAATTTTAGTAATTGATAAATAAAGTATTAACAAGCTTTTAAATTGCAACTTAATTTTGTATGATTATTCACAAATTATTATTGCATTCATTTGAGACCCATAAGTAATTCTTGGTTTTGCTTTGCTTTATTTTCGTTATGTTTAGTTTATATACTCATCAATACATAATGCATAACATTCAGGCAACTGATTTGACTCTAGCAGAGTGGGAAGATAGGGAATTTGAACGTATTCGTCGTAAACTTAATGTCATGCGCCGTGAAATGTGGTTCGCTTTGCAAGAAGATGATGAACCAGATGATTCAAATACTACTCCTGAACCTTTGATGGAGGCAAGAGAAATAAGGGTTAGTTTGTTTACTGGTGTTCTTTGTTTAAGTAAAAATTCAGAAAAGTTAATGTGTCAATCAAGAATATGATTCGATGTAAGCAAGATTTTTTCCTTAATTTGAAATGATCAGTTCACTTGCTTAAAGATTTAGAAAAAAAAATCTATATAAAATGTTTTCAAAATAAAGTTTCAGAAGCAAACATATTAGTATATTTTTAGTTAATAAATATTGTTATTTCATTAAAGTTGAATTCTTTTATATTGGAATGTCTTCTTTCTTAACTTTAATAAACTATATTTCTTACATGCTGCTTTTTAATGGACATTGCACTAATCTTTAATCTTTCAAAACTATCTTTGTGATTTGAATATTAACGTGTAGATGTCACGACATCGTTTCAAAAGAAAACAGGTTTGTGTATCCAAAGTTATACAACTTATATTTTGAGTATCAGCCAAAAATTAAATAAATAAACCAATAAAATAATTATTTGACAGTATTTTTTTGATATTATCATCTTTTATTTTACTGTAATGTTAATTACTATGAGCTAAATTATTTTTTTTTTCTCTTTTAAGCCTTTGCAGTTAATGACTACAGTAGCTACTCCTGTATTTGACAAAAGAAATGTAAGTCACAATTTCTTGATTCAAAATTTACCTTAAAATTTATCCCTGAAACTAAATGTACATACATTCGACAAATGACATTTGTTCTACAAATTATGAATTTTTAAAAAGGTTTATCGATTGGCTTAGCCTGTTTTCAGATAAATGCAGTAAGCTTGAAATTAGTTTGCCGTAAATAATCAACAGGCTTTGCCAGTTGATTATTTACGGCATGTTGTTATTCGTTGAGTGAGTGTATAAATGTGGCTTATTTGTTCTCTTACCATTTTATGATTTTATCCTTAGACTTAGTGTGTGATTTTTTTTTGTGTATATTGTAAGTCATACAATATACACATTATCACAATAAATTACTAAATGAGCTCTCATGTTCGATTTCACAGGCTAGTTAGTACATGTTGTAAAAGTGAGAAACCACCTGAATTCAATTGGAATTTCAATGGAAAATTTAAAATAAAATGAAATAAGCCAGGTTTCCTTCAAAACCAGCTTAATCAAAATCATTTTTATCTTTAAAAAACCAAGCAACACTTAATTTAAAAAATAAATCAAAAAGAAAGTCATGCACTGAATTTTTCGAGCAAAAAAAATCTTTTAAAAAAATTTATTGAGCAGTGCATGAATTGTAAGTGTCTCTTGTAAAATTTTGAATTGCATATTGAGCTGGCTTGTATATTAAACGTTCCATTTGTAACTTTTATCTTAAGAAACAATTTTGTTACTTTTGTAACTTTTATCTTAAAAAACAATTTTAATCTAATGTGACACAGTGGAGGCTCGAAAATTCGAGGTAATTGGGGCTAGCACTACCTCAGATTACTGAAAACTTGGATTTCCCAAAAAATTTATGTGATGTGAAAATTTCCTGAAGAATGGTTCCACTTATAAAGGTTCTCTTATTACGCTGTTGAGTGAACTGAAAAAACAAAGCTTTGCTAGTCGTTTCGAAGTCCAAGGTTCACATTGTTTTTCTCTTTTCTGCTGGTGTCTCATTGCACTTCTGCAAACAAAACTGCTCAATTTATGCAATATTTCGCCAGTCTCCAACTGTTACTTCTCCAACACCCAAATCAATAGCAACACTTTTTATTGCTTTGCCAGTGCCTAACCTTTTGATAGCTTCTAACTTAGTAATCATAGATACAAATTTTCTTTTATTTTTCCCATTAATTTTTAGCACAGGCAGCTAAAATCAACTTGCTACAGTTTAACACAAAATCATTTTCAACTGTACTGCACATTCAAAATACTAAGACTGGGGAACGGGTTGAACGTGAAAAAGTGCCAAAGCAACTTTGCATAAACAGAGAAAAGAAGACCCATAACCTCATTGTATGCTCTAAACTTCAGGGAACTTAGACTCTATTAAAGAAAATACAATAGAGAAAAGCGGGAAAAGATTTTCGAGACTCCACTATATGTATTCATCATGAAAGATGTTTTGGTTTTTGCTCATAACAATCATTGTGTCAGTGTTACTGTATTGTATACCGTAAACATAGAGTAAATCTATCTGAATAATAAATCTAATCATAAATTCTATATGATGATTATTGTTTAACACAAACAGTGATATTATCTTTTCTTTCCAGTTGAAAATAGCTACGTTATTAGGTGTAGCTGGAACAGATGTTCCTATAAGAGAAATTACAAAATTAACCAGAGCTTATAAGGTGAGTTTTGAATAAATAATGAGTGAAATATCTCATAGTAAAGCTACAATATTGTTGTTAAATTTTATGTCTATCAAGAAAGAAAGTATTTGAAATATTTAAAGAGTATATTTATTGCCTTTAAATTCATGTAACGGTGTAAATATTGATATACTTATCAATATTCCAACTTTGTTGTTCAAAGATGAAAAGCTTTACAAAAATAAGCACTAAACTTGTCAAAAAAAAATACAATAAAACCTGTATCATTAATTCAACAGACAGGTTTTTTGAAATTTTGAAGGCATTCCAAAGTTTAACGTCAAAAGAATTTCTGTATTTCATCAAAATCAAAATTAAGAATAATGGAATTCCAGAAGTCTTAAACAGTGCTGGACCTTGTTTTTTAATGTAAGTTTCAGAATTTCTCAACCAGATTTGACTGTAATTCAATCTATGTTGATGCTTGAAATAACATAAATGTAATGCATTGCTTAAATTCTTACTGGTGTTTTTATAGATTGGTGTGAATGCTTATTCATTTGCAATAACAAATAATGGCCATGTGCTGTTCCATCCAGAGCTCCGACCATTAGTAAGTGGAATACTTTATAAAAATAAATATTAGCAAATGATAAAAATTAAGGAAGTTCTTGTAACCCTTTTCTATCATAAGTTTCTGATGCATTTTATACCCATTTCTTGTAGTATCAAGATCTTTTAAAACCTGGATATAGAAATGTTGATCTGACCGAGGTTGAACTAGTTGATACTAGCACTTCACTTTATGTGAGTAAAATTGTATATGATTTACTTTCAGTTTAATTTATTTTTAAATGCTTCATAAACACTTTTCTTATTCTTTTGAATTTTATGAAGATTTGAAAAATCAAGTTCTATGTGAAATGTAATAGCAACTAGGAGGAAACCATCCCTTAAGTCCTTGAGACTGGGTCCTCATAACTTTATTTGTGTGCTTGCTCTTCCCTCTGCCATTCATTTGACTTGGGATGTAGAAATGTACTTAACGCATTGTAATATTTTTTGATTAGCAAACCTCTTGCACTTAATCAGAGACATTTCAAATATTATCTCAGTTCATTGAAGTATTTCTATGCCAAACTTAACTATAAACAAGCACTTCTGACCATGTTGACACAGTCATCTCATTTTCAAATGCTTGTATTTTGTATGTATCTTTTTTTATTTTTATAAAAAATTCTGAAAGCGCTTTGCTTTTCTTTTCATTTAAAAAGTAAGGGAATGTTAAAGAAAAGGAAAGTCTATGATAAAGAATCATTATCAATATAAACAACCTTCATTTTTAAATTGTTTTAAAACTGCACTTTTCATGTTGCATGCATTTTTTTTTTTTTTTTTCTTGTCATCCTTTTTATACCTTTCTTAAAACTATTTTTCTGTAAAATATTGAAATACTATGAAAATTTTAATAAACTACTGGAACTAATGAAACTTTTAAAAGATCAATTAAATTTAAAAATTGAAATTACCATTCATCAATAACCTGAACCCTATAATTCCGAAAATTTGGTTAGTTCACACAGAATATGGGGAATATTTTTGGAACTTGTTTTTCATTTCAAAAAACTATGCTTTCATTACACTTCCTTTGATTCATTGCATGAGCAGCTGTATAGCCAGTGTCTGTTACCTGTTGCTCTTTATATTTAAATACTATACAGTGTTATGCTGCAGTGCAGACTGCAAAGACACAATTTTACAGAGACTTCCACAGAGGGCAAATCAGTTCCTTAAACTCTTTGTTTTGTTTAAAAAAAGTATGGATTTTTTTTTTCCATTATTACATAAATTATTGTCAAAAAACTGATTTTTTTTTTTCAAATTGTGACCATTGAAATTGTTTCTATATGTTAGCTTTTTAAAAAAATATTCTGAAAGTTTTATGTAGTATATAAATATTCAGTTTTTAATTTTTATATTTTTTTTCAGGAATTTGATGAAACTTTGCATACAGTAAGTGAGTTCAAGTGTTTTTTCCCCTTCATTTATCCGTACCACTACATTTAAGTTTAATTTTGTGAACTTATATTAATTTTTCATTTCATAATGACATTATTGCAATACTTTTCTAGATTCGCAAAAATATGGTGGATAGACGAATTGGCTGGGGAAAAATGTCGGTAAAAGTTCCCAGTGATAATTTTGTAAGTATAAGTATTAAACTTTCTTAATATTCCATTTCTTACAGTTATGTTATAGTTTGTATTGCCTTAAAACATAATTTGTATGCCTCAAATTTCTTTCATTTCCATTTGTCATATTTTAACTATATTCCATATGCTTTTTTCCTTTAGTACCAAAAAAATAATTAGTTTAGTGGTGCTCCCTACAATTTTGTTCATAATTGGCATCTCTTAATTAACCTTATAATCCTTGAACTTTTTTATTAAGTTCATAAAGCAGTTTCAAACAGAGCACAAAGAATCAAAATTAACGTAATTTTCCAATTACTAAAATGAAGGGTGGAAGGTTATGTTTCTTTAAGTTTTTCCATTTAAGTGAAGGTGCCCCCCCCCCCCCCCCCAAGAATGATGTCACACTCCCTTAAATGCTATGGAGTCGCCCCTCCCCCGAAAAAAAGCTATGGAGCAATTTCCCACCCCCAATAATTATGCCTAAAGGAGTGAAAGCCAAAGACCAAGGCTTTCCCCTCCTTCAAAACAACTTAAGTGGAGTAGTCTGAACTGTGCCCTCCCCCCTCCTTCCCTCCCTCTTCTTGTGGTCATCCCGACCTGAGTTATGATGATGCAATAAAACCTTAAATCTTAAGTAATTTTTCAGTGTATTGAATATATTTATGATTGTAAGATCTGTTGTTCCCTGGATTTTTTTTTCCTGGCAGAGGGGTTTTGATTCGTATAAGATCATGTAAATTAACAAACAAGGATTGCCAAAATGACTTGAGGGCAAGAGTTTTGGGAAGTTTTGGTCCTGACTCTCTCTTAGCTTCCTCTTTAGCATGAATATTATCAAAAATACATAAATCTCAGTTCAACGAGTTCTCCATTGCATAAACTTTTTTGCTAGTTCTTAGTGACTCTGTTGACTAAAAGTCCAAGTGTGCATAGAGTCTTGATTTTGTAACGATATTAGCAATTTAAATACTTCCAAAAAATTGTGTGCAATGTCTAAATTGTAATAATAACGAATTAAATTGTTAGTTATTTTAATACTTATTTTATTTTTTTAGAAACGTGTTGTTACTAGAAATAACTCATATTATTATGGTCCTGTTGATGACACTCCTTTTTCGTAAGTTATTACTTTTTTCAATAAATTTTTTCATTTATATGTAGAATTTTATGACATCTTTCACTTTATACACAATAAAAGATACATATTGCTAGTGCTGAACATATTGCTAGTGCTAGTGAGTTTTTTCCCCTGGAGCAGGAGTTTTGATTATTATAGATTGTGTGTATGAGGGGGGGGGGATTAACAAACAATAATTGCCGAAATTTCTTGATTGTAAGAACTTTGAGGAGGTTTGATCCTGACTCCCACTTAGCTTTTCTTGTTGCACTCCTATATATGAGAATAATTTCCATGAGTTTAATTAATATAGTTTGAAGAAATTTGAACTTGGATGATAAAAAATGAAATCATACTTTTATTTTCCCTATTCTGTTGTTCTGTGATCAAAAATTTCATAATCTTTTCTTTGTAGTAGGTGTTCTTAATTATATAATACAGAACAATTTTACTTTTCACTAAACAAAGCATATCAGCATTGCTTTTCAAGAAAAAAAATCAGCTCAAATGTTAAAATGTACTTTTAAAGCTTTTAAATCTTACATTTTAAAGTATTTTATATTGGTAGAAACTGTCCATAAATGATGTCACACTTTTTTTCAACATTTTTGACCCCCTATTCCCCTTTTTTCACGAAATGTCCCATTTCACCTAACCCTCTTCCCCCTTTTTTCACATGTTCGACTATTTTTCAAAAATATATTCTTACGAAAAAAGTGTGATGTCACACTTCTTATTACCCCTCCTTCCTCCCTTGTCATAAACTATCGCAATTTCACAACCCCCTGCCCCCCTCAAAACGTGACATCATTTATGGACACCCCCTTATTTAGTTTAAAATTTTTAATAAAACAAGTTTACTTTTTCCACAGGCTTGCAGTGTCTTTACCTGAGCCATATGGACATTATCGTGTTATTGGTCAGGTAGAAGTGAAAAGGAGAGAGGAAGATTGTAAGTTTGCAATGTGTCCATTTTAGTATTGCATGTGGGAATAGAAAAAGATGTTTTCATTTTATAATAATTAAAATAATTTTTCATGCTTATTTATTAGCAAAGGCTTTTGCCGCTCTTTAAATAACTTACCAACTTGGTTGTTCATCTAAAAAAGTTTTTGTACAGTTACTTATTCTGGAGTGGCATTTTTTCTGAAATTATATGTGGAGAGTTATCTTTACCTAATGCAACTATTTTTAACGCTCCACTCAATACACCAGATTTTTTATATCTTAAGCTGTACTAAGAATTTTCTTTGTGTCTGTGTGTGTGTGTGTTTTAATATCATTTTGAAGAACCAGTTTGAAAGTTTGGTATTAAATGTTGTTAATTAAAATAAAGCATTTGATATTTTCAATACTTTTTCCTTTTTATTCAAATACCATTTTAATTATTGTATTTCCTCATGAATTTTCAACTTCATAGTCATATTAAAATTAAGTGTTAGTTTTGCATACATATATTGACTCTTGTCTCAAAAAGTTCTCACATCTGATTAGCTCAATTTAAAAAATGATGACAATTTTCACCTTATGAAAATAGCTTGGATCTGTTAAATGTACAATTTTGGATTAAATCTTGTTAAATTGAGCACATCATAAGCGATACATTGAATACTGAGCAAATAAAAATACTATTTAAATAGTGTTTCTGTAAATCTTCAAATTTTAATCGCATTATATAGAAGTCGAGTTCATGTTCTTCATAAGGTTCATGAAATAAAACTATGATCTAACATATCGCACACCAAAAATGAAAAGGGCTTTATTTAAATTGGATTAGCGTTAAATTACCATAGACTAAAAAAAAAAAGCTGTGCCCCTTTCATTCTAGGTGTGCGATATTTGTAGTCTTTGTAAGGTGTTTTGTGAAACAAAACATATGTCTTGTTCCCATGGAATTGCCCATACATAATTTTTAATATTATTATTACCTTCATTCATAGGGCTACAGTATTTTGAAGGGCCAAACTGGAGGGTACATCCAAACTGGTAAGTGCTTCCTTATTCATTTAATAAAGTAAAATGTGAAGTTTACAAATACCTTTGTGCTATAGATGCAAAGAAAATTACAACGTAAAGAAAGGCACAAATAAACAGGGTTACATTATACAGGGATACAGACATTGTCAGATGTCTGTGCATCCATAAGCTCGCAATTCTTTTGCATTGAAAAAGGCGTTCCTTGTAATGCCAAAACACATGTCTGCAGTATCCCTGTTTATTTGTGCCTTGCTTTACGTTGTAATTTTCTTTGCAAAGTAAAATATGGTTTTATTTATCATGCTTAATGCAAGATCATTAGTTGAAATAATAAAAACTACTTTTCGTTTGCCTGAAGAAAGCATAACATACCTTGGCTAATGAATTTTTATCAACTTATGAAAGTTTGCGTGCAAAAAAATTTATAGTAAAATTTCCCTTATTTAATATCAGATAAAAGTGTAAAGTACTTATTTGAAAAATTTTAAAGATGAGGCATTTTAGTGGTTACTTAGGTATATATATTTTTAAAGATACTTAAAATGAAAAGGAATTATTAATAAAATTAATTCAAAATATTTTTTCATTTTTCTTAAAGGTTGCTTAATATATGTTACAGTGATTATTTTCCTTGAACTAATTTTTTATTTGACATTTTTAATAGGGTTTATTGTGAAAATCCACAAAAAGAAGATGATGGATATACCACTCCAGAAGATAACATTCGAATGTTCCTATCAGATTCTCTCTCAAATCAAAATTTCAGATGGAGAACAAGTAGCACCCGTCCACCCATCTTTGATAAACCTATTTGTAAGCTCATTTCAAGTTTTTTTTTTTTTTTTTAAGAAATACCATGTTCCATATTGTTTCTGAATCACAAAACGCGAGATCATTAACTATCTTCAGAATATAAAATAGTTGTCAATTATGATTGTAGCTTTAGACCGAACGTTTTTCGTTAAAATTTGTAGTGCTATTTTTTATTTTAACCCTTATATCCCATAATTTTTAGTTTTCTTAATGTTTTTATTAAGTAATTTTCAACAAACATGAGCTGTGTGTGTGCATGTGGTCTGCAAGATGAACACGCAGTTCATATGACAGGTAATCCACCCACAGAATTGGGTAGCACGGGTATCGCGGATAATAAAAATCGCAGATAATCCAAGAAAAGCAAAAAGGATAGGGCAAAGAAGATAAAAAAAATGTCTTTTGCTTAAAAATAATTAATTTACACTTAAAACGTGATATGTACAAACAATGATGATAGGTACAGCCTAAACCATTATTTGTATTTGAGGTTCTCCAGCATAGAAAACCTATGAAGAAATGGTACTTATGATAACGCCGAGGTACAACAATTTATTGGATGAAGAACACCTCACTCTTGGGTATGAAATGTTAAGAAATAGCAAAATTTAAATTTGTGCTTTTTCGAAAAAATCAGTTAAATGTGTCATAAAATGGTTCTTGCTGCAAAATTTTTGCTCTACAGGAATAAAATTACCTCTATAAGATTTTTTTTTCCCAGAGACCCTCTGTGGATAATCCGCTCGCAGATAATCAAGAGTTTGCTGTACTTTGTTTAAAAATCCTGTGTTATGCATTTATACCAGAATTTTAAAAATATATAAATACTGGCACTGCTTTATTTATCATATTTGAGCAAAAATTGATTCTTCTTGTTTTCTTTTTGCCTGAAAAAGCACAATAAACCATGGTTTTTCTAATGTTATTCTCATTGTTAAACGAAGTATGACTTTTGCTTGTCGTAAAACTTAGCATTGAATGCATTTTTTAAATTTTGTGCATTTAACAATTTGAAATTATTATTAATATTTATTTATTTTTTTTTTTTAATCTTACCTTTTAACAAAAAGTTCATTTAAACATCACTTATTCCTACACTATATTTGTAAAATGTTTTTGGGAATTTATAAAAAGAAAATGTCTGAATGTTTTGTATCAATTTTGTTTAGGTGAGAAAGATTTAATTCAGAGTCTTGTTTTTGATGCGAAAGCCACTTCAGTTAACCATAAGAAATGTTTTGAGGAAATGAATGAGTGAGTACCCATTTTAACTTATATATTATAAGATTGAGCTGCAATATTCAGATTATTTTAGTTTTGCCATAGAGTTTTACTACTTAATTCCTGCAATTGTACTTAAATTTGTAACTTCTCGTCACTGGTGTTTTAAACAATGTAATTCGTTTTTTTTCCCCCATTATCCAAAAGTTTCTGCACAAGTTAAATATCATAGTAACAACTTCACATTAGCTCTTCAATCTAATATTGAAATTGTAACTGTAAATAGAATCATTTTGCCCCATATACTAGTTGCTTATTATATGACAATAGTTCTTTAAAAATTCAGCTGTATTAACTTTTTGTGTTGTTCGTGCAACTTAACTTAATTATTCACGATAAAGTACTTTAATTCATGAAATACTTATCAAAATAACTACAGCAGCACAAAATAAATAAGAATTCCATAGTTTTGCTACTGATTTATTTCCCTCGCTTTTATTCCTTAAAAGTAATGCCTGTAGGGTGACTTTTATTGTTTATCTATTTTGAGCAACTATTTTGCAAATTAATTTTTAATTAATTAGTTTTCCCCCTAAAATGAGAGTTATTAGGCTTTTGTAATTACAGCCTTTAATTATTTACTCTTTTCACAATTGCTGAAACTACTTTTACATTTTAACTAAGGTTTGTATAATTAATGTAAGAAGATGAAGTAGAATGTCTTTTTTCAATGTAGTTATTTGTACTTTAATGGAGAAAAGTTGCATCATTTTAAAAATTTAAAAATTGACTGTATTTTATGTTTCCCTCAAAGTTCATGGGATTGCATCATTCATAATGTATTTAAATGCCCAAATTATTAAGCTTTGATATTTTGACTCTTAACTATTAAAAACATATTTTTAGTGATGTACAGTAAAACTTCATTACATCAATGATTATTAACCCAATAGCATTGTTGCTGTAGAGGGATGTATTTTTATATTAAAGGACAGTAAGTTATTTTTTTCCCTTATTATTATTTTTCACTGCTGCATTAATTAGCAATGTATGCACACTCAAATGTTTGGTTTTCCTCATTCATACCACAAAAATAGAACTTTTCATTAAACTTTATAAACCTTAAACTCAGAAGCATAAAACCATTAGGTTATTTTTTGTAATACATTACATTTTTTTTTTAAATTATTATTTCACAAAACATTACCAGCTCCTTGTGTTCCACAAAGTATGCCACGAGGCTTACAGAAGTAAGTATTAAGCACAAAAGTAGAAGTTAAAAATTACTTAAAAATGTAACTGATCTACAAAATCAGAATGCATTACATTATCCGTTAAAAAAACTAATCTAATTGAGCTCAAATCTCTCTGTTTGTTTTCCTTTTAATTTATTTGTTTTTAAATTTTTGAAAATTAACAATGTGGCTTAGGGAAAAAACATCTATGTATTCCTCTTGATGTGGCGTAATTAGCTCTATTTCATAAATGAGAAATGTGGCATGAGGTGTGCAAGGAGGCATAGTTGCACTCCAGTATTTGATGGAGAAATGTGAAAACTAGATCAGTGTATGGAATTTAGCATTCTTAATGGATTGTCATAAAAGTTGTCACAAAACTAGCTGTTGCTTCTACTGTCATAAAAGTTGTGGTTAAAAAAAGAAGAGAACTTTCCACTTTTCCTGTTACTTAATGTAGTGAAAGGGTACAAAATAACGAATCTTTTCCAGAAAAGCATCATTTTTCAGAGATCTTAAACTTCGAAATATTGTTAAATTAAAATGTAATTTAGATTAGATTGCATGATAATTCGTGGAGACCATGATCTATTGTCATTATTGAGGAATTTATTGCTCTACTAGTAATTGTTGCAGTGAGGTTTTACTGTATATCTGTACTCTATTATATATTGTAAACCTGTATACATCTACATATTATGTGTAAACTTGTGTGTGTACCTTTATGGTAATATAGTTGAATAGAAATCAACTTAAGTACCCCAAATATTAAGTTAAGACACTCATGATTGTTAAATTTATTATATAATTAAACACTGCACATTATTATGTTCTAATTGACCATTAATTAGATCTTTATCTTTTAAAAAGATCTTTCAAAAAGCCTTGCTCTGTGTCCTTCCAATAGTGTATGAAAATTATGTAAATTTTTTTCAAAATTTTTTTTGCTATTAATATCCACTCATGTTTAATATTGGTTTATTGCTAACTTTTCACAGTTTTGCTTTGAAAATTGATTATTTCAATATTGTAAAACTTTCGTCAAAAATTATAATAAAATAAAATAATACTAATAATAATTAAAATTTTGCATTTGCAAAAGCTACATTATTGCAAAATCTACTTAGATTCAATAAAATGAATTTGAACTATTGCGTTAGTTATTGCTAGAATCTCTGGGCTTTCTTGATGTATTTAATCCAGTACTAACTTTTCACTTATTATTTAATGCTAAAGCCCGGTAGTTCTCCTGATGTCACTAATACCCAGGTAAAGTGTGTATAGAACCAGGACATGTCTTTTCTTTTTTAGTTGTTTCATTTTCTTTGCATTTTATCTGAAAAATATGCTTTGTTTCAATAAGTAGATTGAAATTGAAATTTTTAAGCGCATCATTGTTCAAGATTACTTTATTTTATATATTTTACTTTTTTTTTTTTTTTTTTTTTTTGAGCAATCTGAAAATGCATTTAGGTCATTTGCAGTGCTTTAAAATTAAAATCGCTGAAATTGATTTTACTTCTTACTTTAGAACTGACGTTATTTTTGCTTAATTGCGTAGATAAATTACCATTTAAAAAATTAAAAATACTTTTTTTTCTGTTTTCTGTCTTTCTGCCTTTTTTTTTTTTTTTTGGAGCAAGCTTGCAATATTTTTTAAATTTTTCAGAAATAAATGTTTCCTTCATAATTTGAAATATTGTGTTTTTACATAGAATATTGTAGCTAACTTTTCATTGATTTACATAACAAATTGTTTAATGAAAAGTTCTGTGTTACTTGAAATGGCATAGTTCAAATCTCACTTTTACTTTGTAAATGCAATTACTATACTTTTACAATCCGTAAAGATGTTTATATTCAATGTAATCCATGCAATGCTGTCTGTATTCATAGCAGGGGCAAGGTTTTGGTGGGGACCAGGGTAACCAGACCCTTCACTCCTCCTAGGGTTCAAATTGATAAACTTCGAACTTCGTTCCCTTTAGTTGTTGAAATATAAATTACAGGTCAGGTTTACATGATTTTAAAAAGAAAATACAACATTTCTGAAAAAGATTTCCCAGGTTTTGTTTAGCGTAAAGCTGATTGAATGAGACTTTTATATTTTTTATGAAAAAAATCTCTAATATTTATTTTTAGCTTTCAATATATGTAACTGACATTTTTTAGTTTATATCTGTGTAATGGCCAGGAATGGGTTTAGATTGCCTAGTTTTTTTATTATTTTTTTAATGGATTTTCTGTGTGGTAAACACATAAGAGATTAAATGTCACCTGAAATTTTAATTAATCAGTTTAATATCAATTTTATAAGTTTATTTCATTGGCATTTGTTTTTCGTTGTGAAACTAAGTTACAGTAATACTTGTAATTTCATGGTTGGAAACATAATGATGCATAAGAATTCCAGAAAAAAATATGTATACACATTAAAGAGCGGTATGTGCGATTTGCAATTTCCAGAAGTATCTGGATGAAACTTTTCAAATTCCTAGGTTTCCTTTTTATTTTGATAAAAATTTAAACATGCTCTACATTTTAAGAGATGTTTGATTTAGGAGATATTTTTCCATGCAAGAAATTGAGGTTTGATATATCTTTGTAGTAAACTTGGTTTGCCAAAAATTATTGCTCAGTACTTCAGGAAACGTTCTGTTACTAACAGAAGTAATTAAAGCTAATCATTGTTTCAAATATAAGGACATTAATCTGAAGATGAAGGATAGAGTTCTATTTTTTATAAAATGACGGACATTTTGTTTTATATGTGCTATAATTACCAAGCTCATTTGAGTCACAGCTATAGCTTGTGGAAGATAAATTCTTCTGTCAGGAAAGCTCTGGCTACCATATCTATTCAAGTACTTTAACACACCTTTAACTTTCAAGAAGATAATGTATTGTACCTACATGAAGCATTTCAATTCCTAAATAACATATGATGGTCATAAATGACAAAATAGTCACCAGGCAGTTTTCAAAGTTTAGAAAAAGTTGCTGAGCTTACGATTTTATCACTTACTGTAGAGCTACTTGTGCCTAAAAGCAATTTTTTTTTTACTCTTTTAACCTTTGTCTTCATAAAAGATAAACAATATTGTTACATTTTTTCAAAAATATTAGTAAAAATGTCCCATCTTATACACTTTAACATGAAGTCCTTGAAATTATATTTATTTTCATCTTTTCTTTTATAATGGCCATCATTTTGTAAAGATAAAGAATCATTTTTTGACCCCCCCCCCCTTTCTCACATATAACCCCTCTTTTCAATGTTAATTTAAACATCCCAGTAACCCTTGTTCTACATTCCTGCTTTATGTAATTTACATTCTGTCCAGTGCTCGCCTGTGGAATCAGAACCCTCTCTTCCCCTAACGAAAATTCCAAATCTGCCACTAATTCATAGAATAATTTAAAATAATTTAAAAAGTTATTTTTCTGTTTAACTTAATTTTTACAGCTCTTCAATACTCCTTCATTTAGGAAATAACTTTGAAAGACCCTTCAAACTTCTGCAATATAGAACTAACTCCTTCAGATCTCCTTTATTTTTCATTTAAAACTTCGTAATTTTCCTCCACGACAGTCATTCAAAGCGTATCAATTTTTTTCTCCAATCAAACAAATATTACAACTCTTATTATGTCTCCAAATCTCCCCTCTATTCAACAAAATCTAGAGCCTAAAACTGAATTTTTGGAATTTTTATTTCGAAAAATTCGAGTTTAGCTTTCTTTTAATTTCATTTCTTCCTCAAATGTCACCAAAGATGACCTACAACTGTGCTTTGAGAGCTTCATTTTCAAAAATAATTTTTAGGTAGGACCTGGACATTCCCTAGCACTGCCAAGGATTGCTCCAATTTTGGTTTGAAACTTACATCCCTCCCCTTAGTCTCATCAAAGATGGCCTGTAAATGCATTTGTAACAGACAATTGGGGGAGGGGGTGTTGAAGGAAGACACTCTCGGAAATATATTTTTTAATGTTGTAAAGAATGGAAATTCAAAGAAAATTAGTTTCAAGTTGTGACAAAAACTTCTTTAAAATCTCAGTTTCTCCTTCAAAACTCCTTCAATTTTGTTTCTAAAATTGGGTACAAACCCTGGTTAAATTTTTCGTTATCCTATTTTTTGACACACTTGTATTTTTTTTTCACTTGTGTATTTTTATTCTAAAAAAAAAACTGTGTTTCAAGAATTTTTATTCAAGTTTTAAAATGTGCATTTAATTTTTTCTAATTTTCTTCACTTTCTTAGCAATGAGGTAAGTATTTTTTTATGCATATACTTTTTCATTTGAGTATTTATGCACAATTGCTGAACATTCTGCTTAGGTAGAATCATGTTACTAATATTCATGTATTGTTTATTCTCATTTAGTAACCAAATTTTGGGCACAAACAATGAGAGTGCAGCAATGCACAGCCATCCTAATAGTGTTAGAAGATGCACATTTCAGCTACATTTGCAGAACTAATGCTTACTTTTACTTATGTGTGAATTTTTCACACTTTATCATAAAAAAAAAAATATGGAATGTAACACTTAATACTGGAAACTATTTCATAGTTTTGATAGAAATTATTTCATAGTCTAGACGAAAAAGCTATTGTTTCCATTGATTTCTCTCTCACTCTCTCTCTCTCTTTTTAAAAAAGTTACAGCTAAACTTGAATGTACTATATAGTAAGAGGTAACAGGATCCAGTTATTTAAAGTTATTAAAATGGATGATGTTGATGGGTTAAAATTCATTTTGTGATTATTGTTGTGCTAAGCAGAGGTCCCCTAACATAAATTCAAATGAGGGGGAAATTTTTCAATTTTTCCAATGAAACATACATCTAATGAGAAGAGAGATTAAGCATCTTATCTACAAAAAAAAATTTTAAAAATTGCAAGATTGAGTTGCTATTGCCTCAAATTTTCTGAATCGTCAGTCAAAACTTGCCCAAAAACAAAAAGATATGAGGTCTTGGGGACCTCTCATTCGGGACTCCTTGTGCTAATCAAATTTAAAACATATACGATCAGGAACTTGTCTAGTCTTTTTAGTTATTCATTTTCCAGCTGCCATTTATCTGGAAGACAGGTAATATAGTATTTTTTATTAACTTTTGATAGAACAAAAAATATATCTCCAGAGGCCCTTTCTAATTTATGATAAATTTAGCTCATAGTTTCTTAACATGCTATTTAACTGGTTGTGACAAAATATTTTGTCATACATGGACGATTACTGCAACAAGTATGATTTTCACACTACAAAAAAATAAATTCTCTGTTATGAAACAAGTTTACTTTTTACTTGTATATGTTTATCTTTAAAGTAAAACTTTTGAAGGAAACATTTATGTTTTATGTATGCTTGCTAACTTCCTTTTTCTAATGTACATGTGGTGTATATGAGCATTAATTTCATTTCTTGTAAGCTAAAACTACTACTTTTTGCAGAGAAAAGATGATAAAGATGTTTGGAATCACCGTTTCATTTGTTGCGACAAGAAGTGGACTATTACGATTTGTTGACTTACGGCATGAAAATGTTAAGTTTAATGGGACTGAAAAGTATGTTCCTTATTATCTATTTTTTGACCTAAATTTCTTTTATAAATCATCAATTAAACATGTAGGATGTTCCTTATGATTTTGGTAGAATTATAATTTTCATTCAAAAGAATGGATTCAAGTAAAAACAATTTTAGCGATTTAACAGGTTTAAATCAACTCAAAGCAATTCAACTGAGTACAATTGAAACGTGAATAATCTGAACTAAACTAAAAATTGACTGAACTGGTTAAAATCATCAGGAACAGTTTTTGTAGTGTTGAGGCACATATGTGCTTTCTTCTTTATGCATATGGCCGATACGCCCTTTGACTTAATTTGTTCAAGGGATTTAACAGTTATCTTTCCTTTCATAGTTGCAATATCTCATTTGCTCAAAAAATAACATTAGTAAATGCTTTATAATTCTATGGCTTTATAATGTTTACTATAGCAATTTATAAATTAGTGAAAACTGTTGATAAAGCACACAAATTTGCAAATTATTACATCAGTATTGTTGGATATTCATTCATTCATAAGTCAATTCATAATAAATCAGTCATGAGGCTTCAATGTTTTGTCTTCTTCATTGAAAATGGATTCTTTGTTGTCCCAAACAATGGCTATGCAATAGTTTGCATATTTGGTCTTTTTTTTGGCATGATTTCTATCCATTTTCTTTCAACACAAACATTATTTTATAATTATAATTTCAATTTGTGCTTTTAATTATTTACTTAAATGCAAAGTTATTCTTAATTCTTTGTATCTAAATCAAAATTAGAAAATTTGCACCATGTTGACCTATTTTTTAAGCCGTCATTTTAATTAGTTGTTGTTTTTGCACTTTTTAGACCCATTTTTGAAATGCATACCAAAGCTACTGAAGAAGAATTTTATAAGAGGGCAGTAGATTTTCACAACATAAATAGCTCTGCATTTGTATTTTCAGTTCCATATGATGCAGGTAAATACATATATATATTCTATTCATTTATGTTTTTTTCCTTTAAATTTTAAAGTCGTGTTGTTTTGAAAAAGTTAATGCAAATATTTTCCCCACTGTTTAAAACAGTTTTTTTCCAAAAGATCTTGTGATAAAGATTTAGTTATCATGCTTTGGTATACCTTGAATTTTATGTTTCCAACTTGTGGCCTTGGAAAATATGAGGATCATTTGGAATTTTCCACTTAATGTAACTGCCACCTGAAATCTACAACAGCAATCACTAGACTAATGCACCAATTTTCAACTCTTGTGTCCAGACACACTGAACTACCAAGAATGGTTTACAAATACAATCTGATATTTTAAATGTTAGTAAATGAAGCTTAGGACATTTCTGTTAAATATCCACTGCATATGAGGCAGTGAAAGACGGAAGTGGATCTTTTTTTTTTGTTTTTAGAAAAATTCATATAAAGTTCCAAACATTGATAAGCTTTCATTGAGAAGTTTTTCTAAATTATGCTGTATAACAACACCTATCTGAGCTACTATGGGCATCTTTTGTCCCCAAAACAAATGAGTTTTTTCTACCAATTGTACTAGTCTCCTAATTTTTATTTTTATCACATACATCCCTTTGCTTCTAAGTTCTTTATATATGAAGTAACAATGCATCCATAAACTCCTATTTCTGTGTGCCAAATTCTACAACTTAGAGCTAGTGAGTAGTAGAAACCTTGTTTACTGTTTGAATTTCATAAAATTAAATAGTTCACTTGTCCTTTGTGCTTTTCTGTTAAAACGGTAATTGTTTAAAAGTGCATTTATGAAGATAATGAACTCTATGAGAACTTCTAAGGTGTGATTCTCCTCAATTTACATTTATTGAAAACTGGGGGGAAATAAATGTGATTGACAACTTGATGAAAGTTAGTTATGGTGTCATAGCAGCCACTCCATTTCCTTGTTTCTAAAAGCTGAAAATACTCTTGGGTCTCAAGAAAATAAATGTTGGATATTAAATCAAATGCATTTCTATTGTGTCAAAACACTAAAAATGTTAAAAACTAAGTCATGTACATTTTAAATGTTCCCTATAATTGAATCATAAAAGTTTCATCAATTTTAAAGAAATACACATAATACATTATAGGACCTAGAGTTATGTTGAAACCTTTTTTATTTTTACTACATTTCCTCTATTATAAGACAAGAGGCAACGATGGACATTTTCTATTCTTAATAACTTTCTCAAAGTATTACAACAGCAGAAGTGTGGATAGATTTGCTTGGGACATACCTGGTTAGGTTTGCAAGTGATCTTTTATTCTACACCTAAAAAAATTGATTGGTGAAATTCTAAAAAAAATTCAGGCTAACTTTAAAATTTTCGCTTTTTTCTCCCTTTCTTTAAATATTGCAAAATTGCAAGTTGTTTTCTGGGAAGAAGAGGCTTAAGCACCTTGAGCTCTCTTTGGAAGGAAGTGCCTCTATAGTTGTGTATTATTACCCTTTTACCTAAGTAGGTAGACGATTCTATTGAATCTATTTCTGTAAGTGTCTCTTCTGCTATGAGAACTATCCAAGCAAATGTAAAGTATAAGGATCTTTGGGGTGCTAATATTATAAAGACTATGCACCCTTAACTTATACATCACCTAAATATTACTATATGTTTAAGATTTTGCGTGCTGTAATATTCTTTCTGTCTAACCTTAGTGTTTGTTTGTCATTAAATAACGATTTACATTTTAAACAGATTTAAAACTATTTCAGGTAACAGGAAAACCAGTTTAGTTACTGGAAGTCATGCCATATTTCTTGGTTCTGGAAAGAAACAAGCTCCTGCAGCTGTTGTTGGGTTACAGTTTCAGCATTCGACATTTTCTGATAGATTCTTTGATACTACTTCAAAGGTTATATTTAGGCATATTTAAAAAGTTGCATTCTTTCAATAGTGACTGTAATTAAATTCTGAAACAAAAATTTCCTTATAATTGAGGAATGTGGGGCAGAGTGAAATGATAAAATATTTTCACAGCTTGCAGTGACCCCTATTTATCAATATTTTAGCTAAGTTCCTAGACACATAATTGATTCCTGTCAAAAAATAAATAGCTCCAAAGATCAAGTGTGAAGATGATGATATGATAACTAATGACACAAAATGAATATTGGTAGAGTTATGAGATCAACTCTAAAAGAAAATCTGTGTTTTGGTCTGCTTACATGATCTGTAGAAATACTACAAATCTTTTATTGAAGTACTAAAGAAAAAAGTTCACTCATTTTCAACATAGTCACCATGTATGGAAAATTGATCATAACACAACTAATTATGTATCAAAACTTTGCAACATTTAATAAGAAAATTAATAAAGTTAAATAAATGCAATAAAATGAGCCTGAAGAAACATAAACCCAAACAAATTTAAGACTATGTTAAATAAAACTATAAAGTAAGCATAAGAATTTTTCAACAGTATGTTCGACAACAAGTAAATTTCTGGTGCTTCAATGAAAATTTTTGAAAAGAAGGTAACAATCCAAAATGTAAAATAAAATTAAAAAAAAAAATGGAAGAAAGGAATTTTGACAACGACAAAAACAAGATGAAAAAGTTTTTTGCATCACCCAAACAATAGTGCCCCGATGCAGATTCGCCGGAAGTCCTTGTAGCCCCCCCCCCTCTCCCCGCACACAGTACTGAAAAATTGCAATTTATAAATATATATATATATATATATATATATATATATATATATATATAATGATGCTATGCTCATATTTTATCATTTGGTGGAATTCGAAGCTTTATTTGGTAAATTGAAAGCTTCTCCATCATCACAAAATTTTAGTTTGGGACGTCCCTGCACCCAAATAATGTTAGCGTCTAACCTGCCCCTAAAACAATCCTGGGTACCTTACTATTAGTATTTATTAATCTTTCCGCATCAAATTTATGCGTTATGTATCATGTAACTTTCAAAATGCCTGTTGTAAAGTTAAGTGTTATGTTTTAAATATTGTTTCTTTTTTCAGTGTTTGAAAAATTGCAAACACAAGTGTAGAGATGAGGTTTGTAATATTGCTTACTTAATTTTTTTTATTAACTAAATATTTTTAACAATGTGATAATAATATTTTTTATCAATTTAGGAACTAGATTGCTTTCTTTTAGACAACAATGGTTTTATTATTGTATCAGAAAAGCATGACCAGGTAATAATTATATAATATAAATATATTTTTTGATATTTTGTAAAATATTTTTTGATATTTCAAATATGAAACTTAATTGTAAGTTTTTGTGCTAATTTTTTGTTCTTTTTTTTAAGACTGGAAAATTTTTCGGGGAAATTGACTATACATTATTTGATTCTATGATTGAAATAGGAATTTATAAAAGGTATTCATGCCTTTTTTTTCTAAATATTTTTTATTGAAATGAAATTTTTATTCTAGTTATTAAAATTACTTCTATTTTTAGGGTACATGTGTTTGATTATCAAGCAGTATGTTTAGATATTGATCCAAGTTATGGATTTGCACCTTTCCTTCTCACTGTAAGAGCTAGTTCTTTTACTAAATTTTCGTTTTCAAGAATACATATGTATTGTTAAAGTATGTTTTGATGATTTTTCAGTTGTGTAGGCATTTAACATTGTACAATATGCATTAATTTTATATGCATTCATCATTTGAAATGTAATATATTGAATTTTGTTTGGGATATAAAACCCTGTTACACTCTTTGCAATATTTATGCAATCAAACAATCCTGCAGCTTATAAGTAAACGAACAAGTATTTGTTACTTGGGTTTATTATAATTCCATTGATACTATTTTAAAAAATTAATGTGAAGTTTCAGAAGTAAACTTGCAATGTATATTGTAAAATAAATAACTTGTAAGGTTCATACTTAAAAATAAAAAAAAAAAAATACAATAGCATGACGAAGACACTCTATACTTAGTTTATTGCATTTTGAAGTGACTGCTTTATGCATAACATGCACAAAAGAAATGTCTCAGGTCCTGAAAGGTATTGTTAAAATTGATGAAGTAGAATGGGAGAGTTATGTATTTGACAATGGATGAAATTTGTTTTATGTAATGTAATGTCTCATGTATGAACCAAATTTGACCGTTACTGCTCAGGTTAAAAAACAAAGCAAAAGCTCAGAAATGAAAACACTGCTAGTAAAAAGTATTCTGTTTTGCTGAAGCTCCTCATCAGCTCATCTGTAAATCCCTTATCCAGGTCTTCCTATGTAGTTTTATTCCTTGGACCATCTCTTCCACCATCGTACTATGACTAATATTTATTGTGCAGTTTTCTCTGGAGTAGGATCACTCATTGTTTGATATTTTCAGAGGTCTATCATTCCTTCTATGCTCAGGTACTTCAAGTACTCCTGGAGTTTTAAATTCATTTAAAGTGTCCACACAGAGACTGATTATATTTTAGTGTATAACCAGTTTATGTTTCTATACTCTATAGTTTTCAGCTATCATATTCATATTTCTGTACCTCAGAACCAGACTAACGTAAGTCCATTTTCGTCATTTTTCGGTAGAGGGGGAAAAACGATTGTCGAATACATCGTTTTTCCCCTCTACTGAAAAATGACGAAAATGGACTTACGTTAGTCTGGTTCTGAGGTACAGATTTTATGACCATAAGACAACATCTTCCTAATGAGTTTTTTTTTTTTCCTTTTTTATTTATTTATTTTTTTTCTAGTAGTCTACAAATAATACTAAAGTAAATTTCTTAGTATCATTTTGTTTCATAATTTTAAAAGCATGTTTCTTTCTTTTTTTTATGTAGCCTTTCCATCATTTAAGAAACATTTTTACCTGGTTTTGGAGTAAACTTGCTTTGTAAGTATATGCTTTCTAATTGAAATGCAGAATTTTCACATATTATCAGGAATTAATTACTTACTTTTTTTCTCTTTCTACATCAGATTGTACATACAGCTAAGTATATATGAATGGTGGTCTAAAGACTGGGTTTTAGCTTCTAGTGGTAAGTTTGAAAGTAATTAAATAATTAAATGTCTCTGATATTTCACTGTAACAATTTAAGTAAGCCCTTTTGTGTGTACCAGAGAGGGAGAATTAATGTAATATGTCCATTTAGTGGTTCTATATATTATTCTAGTATAGCTTTACTTCATTACAGCTTAAAGCATTTAAAGTTTCACTTATTTTTATGTTTCCACCATAATTTAGAAGCTCAACTGAAATGATAAACCATGACTTTATAATATTTTTTTGCAATAGTTAGCTAAATAAATTTTTTAGTACTTCCTCCCTTTCTTAATTCTTTAAAAAGTTTATGTTAAAAGCATAACTCATTCATTACTCATGTTTGTTCCGTAAGAAATTTTACACCTTCATGGATATAATGCATTTAATATCATTGTTTTAAAAGATTTAACATGAGTGTTAAATTGTTACAGAGTATGATTATGAAGATCATAATAGTGATAGGCCCAACAAAACAGTTCCTCATCCATGTGAAAAAGAAGTGGATTTGTACGAAATGTTGCCTAGAGATTTCACTGAACCTGTTAAAGGAAGACTTTCAATGTGCCATTCAACTGGCTGTGATAAGTAAGAAATTTCACTTCATTTTTTTTTTTTTTTTTTTCAAAAATAACCTAAAGATTTGTAAATAAAATAACAAATTTTATTTCTTTTAAATTAACCTACTTATTATTTTTTCCCCATAAAGAGTGAATGCATATAAAAACAATAAAGAACATATTGATCTATTCAAAAAAGCACATTTCTAAGAGCAAATGGGAAGGTGATAAGGAAAAGAAGAAATATTTACTGTTTTGATTTTCAACATTTAGGATATATGACATTACACATCCAAAACGAAAACAAAATACTCCAATACTATATTATGTAATGAGTTACTGCCCCTAAGGCAAAACTAAAGCAAATACACCTACAGCTCGATCATGACATCCTGAAACTGCGCCTCAGGATGCCAATAATAGAGTTGTGGGTGTATTTGCCTCCAATACCCCGTTGTATATGTTTGAATTCCATTTTATACGATGTTACCTTTTTTTTTAAATACAAAGCATGAGCCTTGACTAATTTTTGAGGCTTATTTCTGATTTTCAGCTTGAAATATGCTTGTAGAGGTTTTAAAACTATCTAGGTGTATGTATATACGAGGCGTATTTTAAAAGTAAGTACCGTTTTGATGTAAATAAAACAGATAGAAATATCCTTACAATTTTATTTTTACATGAAAGCTCATACTTTAACTTCTTTTCTACATAATTGCCATTAAATGTAAGGTACTTACCACTAATTTATCAGTACCAGACACCAAAGACAAATAATTGAACTCTGAGTCAGGACCCATTTATTTGAAATAGGAATTTAGATTTCAAGAAAAACAGAACCAGAATGATGTTTTGGCACTAAATCATCCCTGATGTATTGCCATGCTAGGGGCAAAAGTTGTATCTGCAGCTGATCTCAGCTGTAGATGCAACTTTTGAATGTTTTATGCTTCCATATACAGTAACCCCTCTTTATATCACGCTTTTCGTTGGACAAGAAAAAGCGCTATATATCCGAAAGCGCGATATAACCAAGGTCATTAAAAATAGTTTTCTATCCAGCATGCAATTAATTTATTCGTCCACATACATAAAAATTCATTTATTCTAACATTAGCTTTTTTTTCAGTCAAAAGTAACAAAAAAATATAACTTTTACAGATTACTACTACACATTACTAACAGATGCTTTCCACTCATTGTATCAATACAAAAGAAAGTATCCAGTAGTTTCCAAACTGTCTCTGCAGTATGCAAGTTTGGGTGACAGGAATTAGCTGCTTCTTTTCAGCGAATTCAGAAGAATAGAAGACGTTCATTGATGACAAAATAATTGAGAAAGATACCTTTTCTGAGCACCTTACATATTTTCTCAAAAATGGTTTCGAACTAAAAGTTTTTTTTGGGGTGGAGGGAGACAAAAGAAAAGAGCGATATATCCGAATTAGCGATATAACGAGGCACGATATAACGAGGGGCTACTGTACTTGATTCTTCAGCTGCCTTTTTTTTTTTTTTTTTTGAACTTTTTTTTCATTATTTCTCATTTGCAAATGACCATAAAACCAGTTTTTGGTGTTGGAGTGATTTTGTGATAAAGCAGTCATTAGTAGCAGGGCTGCGGAGTCGGAGTCGAAGAGTCGGAGTCGGACTGATTTTGGACCAAAGGAGTCGGAGTCGGAGTCGCTGAAAAACATGTCGACTCCGACTCCGACCACCTCCGATTTGGATGAAATTTTATAGAGGCAAAAACATATCGTTGAAACTAACAAATACAAATTTTCAGCGTCCAATATCCAAATCCTAAGCATCTAGGATCATCAAAAAGGGCTTCAAAATGGCAGGTCTGCTTTGTGAAACGAATTGCTATGTTTGGGCTTATGCAAGTGAATAAAAAATATTTGCAGCAAAAATGCAATGTGTTAAAATAAAGTCTGGCCATTTAACACGAAAAGGATTAGTTTTGTACGGAGTCAAATGACAAGAGCGGCACTTGTCTTTTGCTCTAGAGAAAATGAACTTTTTGGGAGGTCACAGTGACCTCCGAGAATTAAGGTAAATGTGGCGGAATTACCTGCGAGAATTCTTAAGAAAATTTGACTTTTTGAGAGGTCACAATGACCTCCCATGACTTCCAACTGGGATACCCCAGCTTGCTACCCCCCCCCCCTAAAGTGAGTCCTGGCTACGACCATGAATAAATATGGAACTTTTAAAATGAATTTAATATTTCCACCTTTGTTTAGGGTCTTTCAATCTTCACATTTCGGTAAAAAAATAATAATAATAAAAAAAAGCAGGAGTCGGGAGTCGGAGTCGGAAGTTTTAAAATCCCGGAGTCGGAGTCGGAGTCGACCATTTTTCCTCCGACTCCGCAGCCCTGATTAGTAGAAAACTTTGAAATTTCAAGAGTCGAAGTTGATTATTTTCTTTTGAGTCCTTAACTCTACCAGGACTTCAGAGTAAGAGAGGGAGTTGGACTGATTTTTGGATAAAGAAGTTGAATTAGAAGGTTCTAAAATCTCAGGAGCTGGGTCATTTTCTCTCCAAGTCTTCAGCCCTGCATAAAACATTGTATTTAGATAAAACATGTTTCAAAGACTCACCTGGTGATAATAATAAAATTGACAGCTGTAACATATGTGCTTAGCATAGCAGTATACCTAGATGAGGATTTTCCTTTATTATTGAAAGGAAATTTAAGAGGATTGAATAAGAAGCCCAAAAGTGTGTCAACAGCAATACTGCCTGCATTTTTATATGTTTTACTTTTTTTTTTTTTTTTTTGTGACATCGACATTTTCTCCTCATTCAGTCTTTTCTCCATGAAACTAGTTATAAATGTTAAAAATATGTTTTCATTAATATTAATATTTTCTTTTTCAGACAATTCATTGTACAACAAGTACCTTACACCAATCTTGTTATGTTAGTTGTTTATACTACATGTCCTTGTGAAACTACATCAGTTAAGCTAGAGCCTAAAGAAGTCAATCAAAATGAAACACTGAGATGTACAAGAATGAAACAAAACATGTACAGGCGTCGTCCAAATGTCTGCCTCAATTATCATCCGGAAGTAAGAAAAATATTTTTTTCTTCCTTTTTTAACTTTTAAACCTTGTAGTAAGTAAAAAAAAATAATGTTCAGGATGTCCAAACATCCTCACTCCAACCCACAGCTGCAATTCTAACTTGTTCATGTAATATGTTTCAGTAATAAATTCACTCGTTTGATTTTTGTGAGATTTTCATTTGAGGTTTCATTTTTAACTGGTGTTATTCTATTTGCTGGTAAATTTTATTGGGCTTTTTTATGCTCATGAGGAAAATCCTTTCTAATTGCAATTAATAAAATATTCTTTCTTCAATTTCTTCTGTTAAAAGAGCTGGTAAGATTTGTTTTGCTATACCCCATTATTTAAATCACTTTCATTTTGATGATTGGATTTTATTATTTACTTCATTTTATAACTGAATTTAGATTGGAAAAAAACATACACTGATTTAAAAGAAAAGGTTTAAAATAAAAGAATTTTTCATAGCAGAATTAAATAGCTGAATCCACACCTTAAATGCAATTTTCATTAAACATGTATGTAACTAATACTGGAGAGGATTATAATGACAATTGAAATTGTTTATTTTATATGCCCTTGATATGAATAATATTAAAGTAAAGCAAATAACAGCTCAGTTTAGGTTTAAAATTATGTCTTTACTTTTAAAAGAACTAGGTTGTGCTGGCTCATTTAATCTTTTTTGCATACTAGCCAATGTTTGAGAAAAAATTAAAACAGGAGATTCCTCTAGAGATATTAGATAACTCCCTAGTAACATTTTCACTCCAAGATTATTATTATATTATGCTTTAAAATACCATAAGCATTAAAATGAAATTGAAATAATCTTTTTTCTGAGAAATAAGATAATTGATAGCAGCTTAAAAAGAATACTAAATAATGAAAATATAAAAATTCAATATTAAGAGTGCATTTGCTTTTAATTTAGTAAGTTTCTTACAAAAAAAAAAAAAATAAATAACTGCAACAATTTAATAGCTAAAATCAAGTATAAAACTAAACAAATAAATTGTTGAAATAAAAGATAAAATAAAGTAAACATTAGGCAGCAAAACATTTGTTCAGTTCAAATAACTTCCACCTTTCAAAATGGTTGAAACGTTTAAAAAATACAAAGAGATAGAAAGCTGGAATTCTGCATATTTTGCCAAAGCAGGTATGCTTTGTTGAACAGGCACCTGTGGAAAATTTTCCAAAATAGTTTTTAACTAAATGGGCTGTTTAATTGCGAAAATTCATGTAAGACTAAATTTTTAAATAAGTCGATCCCTGTGTTTTTTTTTTTTTTTCGTAGTAGGTTAGTATGAAAAACTAATTTTAATCTTGTGCAGAATTCCCATCCCTGAGGAGAAAAATTGCTGCTTCTATCACTACTCCTAAGCACTATTTAGAGTTTTTATCTCCTCTGACATTAAAAGATAACTAGAAACAATGGCGTCATCTATTGAGAAGAAAATGAAACTTTTGATATTTTGATAAAACATTCTAAAGTTTTTTGCATTTTCTTCAAAAGGTAAGAAATAATAAAAATAATAAAACACTAGAAAATTGTAAAAAGCAAGAAATCGGGAGATGGATTTACGAAACAGGAGTCTCCAATTAAAAATATTAGAGTTGGCTAGTATGCTTTTCCTGCATCAAGAAAAAAAGGAAAATAATTTGCCACACACAAAAACATAACACCTACTCGAAAGCCAAACAACCAGAAAGGCTTCAGCCAATAACAAGAACAAATTAAGCAGTTATGAAATGCAGATTTGTGATACTCTGATGTCATTACAAAAAGCATGTTATTTACTTCAATGGATAGTAATGTAAGAAAGATTTTGTATGCTTAAGTATTATAAATATGTCATTTTGAAAATTTAACCTGTGCAATTGTTTATAAGGTAAAATAATTTTATATTTATTCCAAAAAATGGTGTAGACAATTCTGCACATTTGACATACATGTATTCTTTGCAAATTCTTAAATGCATTTACCCCCCCCCCCCCCCCACCCCCCAAAAAAAGATAGGATATCTCCAAATGCAGGTTGCACGTCCTGCATTTTCAATTGAGACTACTGCTATATTATTCAATTTTAAATTGAACTACAATTGAGTTTTTATAGCTATTTTGCAAGTATTGCTGTTGATCAAACTCTGTTATTACTTACCAGGGGCGGATACAAGGGAGGGGCGATGGAAGCGATCGCCCCCCGCCCTTGAGGGGCTCTCCACCAGTAAATTGTCAATATTGAAGTTCTAAAAACTTAGTTTTAGACGAGTTATAATGATGTTGAAGGAAAGAGATTTGGGCTTTCCCTCAAAAATTTTTAGAAATTGAAGTCTGAAACTTAAGTAATCAACATTTGCAAACCAGAATACATAGTAAAAATAGTAATAAAAATCAACTGCCCCTCCCTTGAAAAAGTTCTGGATCCGCCCTTGTTACTTACTCAAATCAGTTATACATAAAATTAACCTTTCTAAATTATAATGTTTTATTTGCAATATTCGTTATTATAAAGAGTGAAATAAATCATGTTTTAACTTTTATTTCTTTTTTATTCTTAGGAGGCAGATATGAACAATGAGTGTGGAGGTTCTAGTCAAAATAAAGCTTTTAGTATTTCCAATTTATTTTTAGGACTTATTATTTTCTATTTCACTCAGCATTGGTTTCATGTATGAAATGAAATGAACAGATTATATCTTGCCTTATGTGAGTAAGGCTTTGAAAATGTTGCCTGCCTTGTTGACCCAGACAATGTTGTTACATTGTTATATTTTATGTCTGGACCAACCAGCCTGGATGTACCTCTGTGGTGATGTATGGAAACTCTGAAAGACTTTTATTCATGAAATAAGGTCCATGTGTGATAAACTACAGCTGAGTCCCACTTAATCGAACAGAGATAATATGCTTATCACAGATACTTCGGGGTAGCCAAATATAGTCAATTCTGCTCACGTAAATTTATGCATAATGGTGTATTTATTTCTTTTTTTAATTTAAATGTGACATATCTTTTACACACAATTCATAAATTCATTTATGTTAAAACGTCGAGGCATATCAAACAACTTTAATGCAGAGCTATATGTTATACAGTTGTAAATAGTGATAAAAGATATTTACATTGTTTGAATTTTAGAATATTTGCGTTATTGAATATTATATATTCATCCACACAATGTACAATTTTATGAGTTTTTGTTCACCTTTGACATGGGAAGAACCCATCACTTCCCCAGTGCTGTTGTACAGCATTTCTATGGTTTCAAATGGAAAGGTAGGAAGTTGTTGGATGAAAGGGTTGCTGCTCACCTGTAAGACTACAGTGAAATGTTTTAAAGAAAATCTCTTAACTTTTTTTATTTTACTGATTTGAAATGGTGATTTTAGGTAAATACTCAAGACAAACTCTTATTGAAAAATATACATGAATTTTTCATAATTAAGTTACTCAGTATACAAGTAAAATCCTTTGAACATTATGCAAAAGTGAATGTATCATTTTGTCAGCAACCAATAAAGAAGTTATTCAAAATGAAACACGCTGGCCTTTGTATTCATTCCATATAAATGCATAAAATGTCTTTAAGAATTATTGTTTTTCATAGAAATTGTTAGTGTAATGAGAGCTGTATTCCTTTGAGAGTAAATATCAAAACTCTGAAGCACTCTTAGAATCAACAATTCACTTGCCTTGTGAATTCACCTACCTTCACTTGCTTGATTTTAAATGATAGACTTGCATGAAGGCTGTTAAAAAAATCGAAACTTCTAAATTGCTTCAGCATGTACTACATCCTTTGTATTTTAAAACTGCAACACAGTCAGATAGCCACAGAATTCATCAAAGATATGACATACAACTGAATACTGAAGCAGATAGCCTTAGTATTAACAAATAGCAAAAGCAAAGGACAATTTCTAAGAGGGTACCCTACAGTATTGGACATATTGTTATGTTAATAGTTTGAATTCCATTCGATGTGCAAAAATTGGCAGTAAATTAAAAAGTGCAAAATCTGTGCTGGTGGGTGCTCCCATGCAAATTAAGCCCAGTGCAAAAGTGTATAAAGTACTTTTTTAAGCATAAATATGTCATCTGCAGAATTCTATATAACACTCTATACAAATATCTTTAAAAATTAACTGCACAAAACATTGCTTGAATAGATTGTTGCAAAGCGCTAACTAACATTTGTGAAAAATATCCATTAAAATCAATACTAAAGCTTAAATTAAATAGTGCTAATTAATTTAGCAAAAAGTGCTTGCAGTTAGAAACAATTTTTAAGTGACCTATATGCTTTCAAAGCCTTGGGTCAACAGTGACTAACCTTTTATTTTGCCTCCTTTTTAGAAATCACTGAAGCTTATACATATAAAGTATAAGCTTTTAATATGGCAATTGTAGTAGCTCTACAGTTCATTAAAAAACATTTTAAATTAAATTGATATTGTGTAATTAAAGAAAGTGTTACATCTCAAGTGAATATACAAAGAAAATATAAATGTTATTGTTAAATTTAAATGGTTACATTTTAAAAATATCAAGCTCAACTGGCATTTGAAACTTTTTAAAAATCATGTTTGAAACTTAATTTATCTTGATTTTTTGGTCAAACTCTCTCTATCTGATTAATCATAATTAGTCATTTTATTTCTTATCATTTTTTTTTTTATTTCATTCCACCAAGTTTTTCTCAGTTTTGCAATTTCATAGAGAGAATGTTTCTACTTTTTGCTCGTAAGTGTGCTAACTATGTAACTAGTAAGTATGTTCAAAATCAAAAGGAATAAAGTTATTTTACTTGGCTGTTGGAATCATGCCAGTATTCCTCACATGCAATGATTTTTAAGTCAAATTTTATCCAACCTCTCAATTGGAGTGGAATCACGTGTAGTTTAAACAAAAAAAAAAAATGCCCATGATCAGTTATATTCATCAGTAATTTTAAATAGAAATATGTGTATAGAGTCATTTCAAATTCATATTGTCTGTTGTTTTATCGCTATGAGGTATAAAATATATAGTGTTTGTGCATAAGTACATGCATAGAGATATTTACATATATAATATGAAAATTTGTTATTACTTGTGAAAAAAATGGCTTTAAAGTAAAGTTAAATTAAATATCTTATTGTTTTACATGTTTGAAACATATGAAAATCATATCAGATCATATCAAACATTTAAAATAGCATTCCTTTGCAGTAATTTTGAATCAAATGTTAAATTTATTTCATAGTAATAATATTTTTAGAGTGAAAATACTTTTTATGAAACAAATTCCTTTTTGTTCAAAAATTGTGTATCATATTTTAAGACTTCACAGTATCAGTGAAACTACTTTGTATTTATTGTGTGTGTTTTCATAACTAATGAAATATTTACAGATAAATTGTTCAAACATATCTTAAACAAAAATGCCTGAATAGTTTTTTTTTTTTCCTATATGGGGCAAACATATCCTCGTTACAGTTGCATCAAACATTTAGAACTGTTTTAAAAATTTGATTACTGTTGGCTACCCTGAATTATCTTAGAAATTTTGGGATATTGATGACTTTAAATACAAATCTGTGGACTGCATTGTGTACGATCTCAATATATCATTTTTGTACGTTTATCAGCTTGTACCACTGTTCAAGCATGAACAAACTATTTGTACATTTCATCTGCTCTTGCCCTCCATTTTTTTAATTACATTTAAGAATTGCTGTATATGTTTTAAGGCTGTTTGAAAAAAATAGAGCTACCAATTGAACAATGCCAATTTATTTAAATCAAGAAAGTAATAGAAAACGCTATAATCTTGTTTAAAATGCTGCATATTCTTAGAAAATTAAACCAAAAGAGTTTTATGTTACTAATTTTTTCTTCCTTAATCTACTTTAGTTTTATATTTAACTACATGCCTTATTAATCTTTCGAAATGCGAAACTTTATGAAAAAAGTTCTATTGTGGATAAATGCTTACTCTTCCAACTGTGCACATCTTAATTATATAAGATGCTTTTTTATTGAAATCATATTTGCGTAGAATACTATTCTGTTTTAACTTCTTAATCATACATGCCTAATAGTGAAATAATAATAACCATTTCTGATATTTTTTCTGCTTTGACATTGCACCTAAATGACTCAATCAAAATGTGGTTTTCTAGTAATTAGTTTTCAATTGAAGTGAATCTTATTTTATCAAAATAAGAACTAATGGTAATTCTGAAAATAATTAATTGTAAACTGTGTAGTGTCTTGGAAAAAAAACAAGATTACTTTATAGCCATAAATAAAATTCACGTCGGACTTAATTTCCTTTGTTCAATAATTAAAGTTGCTAACAAGAGATTAAAAATTGATATGCGTCAATGAAAAAAAAATTTTTTTATTGTTTTTTCCCTAATGTCAGAAACCTAGAAAAAGGTTCTCTTGTCCAAAAAAATTGTAAAATATTACGCCAACAATGACTCTTTTTCTCCATGAAATTATTCTTAGTATTTTTTTTTAATTTAGAGTTTCATTTATTTTAGAACAATATTCTTTTAAATGTTTTCTTAATTATGCAATTGGTAGCTCTTATAAAAAATGTGATTTTTTTATTTATTTTTAATCAATGTTTGTGAAATTTGATTATGCATTATTGTTTGCTTGCCAATAACAGTTATCTAATTTTCCAGTGTTGAATGTATCTTTTTTATTTTTCACCAAGCAGTGTTCAGCATTTATACCATTATCTAATAGAACATTTCTGTGCATATTTTTTTTTTTGGAATATTTCAGTTGTTGCTATTGCTGAAGCTTTTTTTCCCTGTCAGCACCTTGAAAGCAAACCTTTGTTAAGTATTTTTTAATTTAATAGTTTTTGGGGGAAAAAAATGATTATTTTATTTTTATAATTCCCAAGAATTAGGAAAATTTCAGCTTGTAAATTTTTAAATATTAAAAGAGTATTTCAGCATATATTATTTACAAGTAACAAAATTAACTACATTTTAATATTTAAAAAAAATTATAAATATATTTGCTTAAAGCTGTTTGTGATATTTAATAATTTGCTGTTACAAAAATAGCAAATGTGTTGTAGATTATCTCTGCTTCTTTTTGGCTGTCAAAATGTTTCTTCAAATGGTATTTGTTTTTTTTTTTTTTGTTTTTTTTTAACTGATTTCATTAAAACATAGTTGATTTTTGGTTAAATATGCTTCATGTGTTCAATGCTTTGAACAAGTTAAGCTTTGCTGAGGTTAAAATGTTAAAGTGCTTGAAATATATAAATATGTATGCTATGCAAGCAATTCTCTTTAAAATTGGCCCTCTCACTCTTTACAGCATTTATAATTAAAATATATCTTAGTATTTTATACAGTGTATTATGAAAGAAAAAAATCATTATGATTTGTACATTTATGCCTTACTAGCTAGGTTATAAAATAATTTTATTTTGTATTCAGAAAATTTAAATTTTTTTTAACTTTTACTTTAAATACATATCTTTGTAAACATGTTTGAAAAAAAAATCCAAATTATAAATCAGTCTTCCAGTAGTTTTAAAATTACTACATAAATATTTAATTACAAAAAAATGTTTTGTTTAAATGATTTATTTTTAAAAAATAACTCATCCAGGGGTGAAACTTTCCTAGGAAAACCCCAGATTTCTAGGGGGTTTTGAAGCTGCAAAATTCAAGTGTTTATTTATTTATTTTGGAAATGAGTTTGGTAGCGTGTTGAGTTGCATACATGGAACACTCCCTTAATACAATAGCATATGTTTTGTGGAAAATAACCAATGCTGATTTTTGAACCAGAGCAAAAAAAGGTAGTTTTTAAAACGCAGGAGAAAGCAAGAACGATTAGGAACTTCTAACAAAAGATATTTACTTTCAACAGCTGAAAGTTGACACATTCAAACAGTAATTATGAAATACAGCAGGAACTGTTCCATTTAGGTGCTCACAAAAATTTGTATGTATTACGCAAAAATATGTTAAACCAATTCTACTTTTGTTGCTTTCAATTTGGGCAATGCACATCTAAATTAGCCATTACTTGACAAGGGGTAGGGTGCAAGTTATCTATAACTCCTTTTCTCAAAACAATGCATCTTTATTTCTATGTCCATATAGCATTTTTGAAGATTTTGTATCTAAGGCAGTTTCACCCCTGCTCATCTGTGAATAGCACAAGATGATGTAAATAAAGTGATATTTTTGATCTGCAGTGCTATTAATGTTCTCCATGTCAACAATTTTTTCATATTAGTTTTAATTTTAGGAGCTTAGCATGATGGCAATATCATTCTATCAATATGCTGTCTACTCCAGCAAAAGCACAATTTTTATATTGAAAAACATATCACAAAATATATTATCCACAGATTTTATAATTGATTTGATGTTTCAGCAATTTTAAATTATGCTGGTTTTAATATAGTATGATAATTGTTGTAAATTTATATTTAATTTTCTTTGTGTTATCCCTTTTTTTCTGTAATACCAGGATCAGTGGTACACTGAACAGTTTTAAATAAACCTCAAACTACTTATCAATTGTTTAAAACATAATTAAATTGTTTAATTTCCAGAGCATTTGTAAGAATTGCAGTTTATAGGGCTAAGTTCCACATCCATATTATGGGTAATAAATGGAGCAAATTACTAATAAACTAAGGAACAAATTACTCATAATATATATAGTTGACAAAAATTGTGTACATCTTTTGCAAAAAAAGTCTTTGTAATCCAGAATTTTACTCAAAAAAAGACATTGATCATTACTGTCCATAATTTCTTGTAATGCAAGTTATTTTATATCAAAGTTTTTTATAAAACAGCTATCATATCAATTTTAAGAAACATTTTAAACAAGAAAATGTCACATAGATGCTCAATCTCTTATAAATCTTATTTTACCTTAATGAAGAACATTTAACATATCATGTTCATTTGTTTTCTTTACCTTCCATTTTAGCATTTAACACATATTTTTGATATAAAAAATAAGATCGAAACTAAATTTAAAGGACAGTTTTTTAAAGGAGAAAAAGATGACCATTGAAAACTAATTTTTATATGTACCTTCATGATGTTAAACTAAAAGACATGACATATTGTAAGAACTTAGTGGTTTGATAAAATAAAAAAAAATTGTTAATCATACTCCTTTACTTCTTTAGGCCAACCCACTGAATTCTATTTCATATTTCTTTCCATTTATATTGTTCGATATCTTACAATAAAACGCTTTTGAATTGCACAAAATTTGATTCCATGCTTTTATTAATACACATGTTCTATGACTGAACTTACAAACTGCTTTTTCATCTTTTAATCTCTACATATTCCCCATTTATTCTTTATCAGTTCATAGAATGTTTTACTTGTACAGTCGATCCCCGACTTACTTGAGGGAGGCGTTCGAAAATTCCTCGCGTAAGTCGGAATTTCGCATTGTAGAAAAACGTATGAATACAGATTTTTTATTCACATATACTCAATTATTTTAGGCATTTATAAACACCCCTCACATCGTTTTGGATCATTTCTTATTTATATATTACCATTTCTTACATAGATAATTACGGAATGGTTACTTGACTACGCTGAGTCAAAGCGATGTTTAGACTCACATGAAGTGCAAACTTCCACTTTCGGTAGTTCTAAATGTATCAAAGTTCACCACAAAACTAATATTTAATATATAACCTAGTCAATACTTACACCCAGCCTTTCCTTTCCAAAAATTTCGTGGAACATGAGATGCGTTCGCATTGTTTGGAAATTTCATTTCTCAAAAAAAACTTGTGTTATATCCGTTTCGCGTAAGTCGGGTCACATTGTAGCCAGGGATCAACTATACATTCATTTAAAGAATGAAATAATGGTGTAAATCTATTTGAATTATTGTCATGTACATCATCATGTAAGATTCAGATTTTATTACAAAGAAAAAGGTATGCATTATAGAGTAAATGTATCTAAAGCTCAAAAAATACAATTTTAAATCATATATGAATGGTGCGTGCTAGAGTGTATGGTACATTTTTGAAAGAGATAGAAAAATTCTCTTATTTATTGTTATTATTTAATTTGAATGCATGCCAAGTAAATTGGTTGATTTAATTTACATTTTATATTCTGTTCCTTAATAATAGATTTGCAAAAAATGATCAGATATAAAATCTTTAAAACAAAACCTAGTTCATAGCCAGCTGAGAAAAACTGTAATGTACATTGATCATTACATTTTATTTGGCTAAATAGGCCCCATAGGTCTCCATAAAACTTTAAGTGTGATCCACTAGTTCATGATTGGAAGTGATCGAGTCATATATAATTGCCAGGATTCAAACACACAACACAGAGAAGTAGCCATCTACCCTGCTAAGTTGCATTGCTGACAAACATTATTTAACTACTTTTTGACATTTAAAAGGTTTCTCCCCTTGTGCCTTCTATATATGTCTTATTAACTTTTGCTTCTGATGGTATGAAATTGAATATCAATGTGGAGAATTCATATCAATAACACCTTTTTAATCAAGCACTATCGTTTTTCTATTTAGCTGCTCATACACAGCAAGACCGTATACAGCAACTAATATAGAGGGTCATCTTAAAGTTTAAATTTATAAAAGTATTAGAAACCAACCTACTGAATTAGTTTTATATATTTATTGTGCTAATCTCATTAATTAGTTTTATCATCTCATTTACACATGTTACAGTAATTTCAAAAAGATCAACAAGGCATGCGTGTGCATATAGAATTTACGAAAGCGTTTATTTTAGTGCTATTTAATAAGTTATTTATTTAAACTTTAAAATGGGTTTCATCATTATTCATATTTAAGACAAAATCATTTATCAACATTTTGCAATCAACCAATCAATACACAAACACAAAAACAATAGCATATCAAATGGGGTTTTGTTGAAACTTTTGTAAGGTATGCCAAAAAAAAAAGGCCCATTTCATAAATTAGGCAATATTAGCTCATGTGAAAAATTTAATGTGATATGTATGGAAAAGAGCCACTGATCCTGGGCTAGACATTGTTTTTGTTTTATTCCTACCATTGCATTTTTAATGTACCTTTAAAATGTTACCATTTATTGTTAATTATGTTTTTCTATTATACAAAATGTTGGTGCTTAATGGCATTGAATAGTTGGTTACTCTACGTGTCCAGTTAAGAGAAAAAAGATGTCCTCGTTTTTATCTTACTGTAATTGTTTTTCTAGTCAAGTATTGTTAAAATTGTTGAATATGGACATTGCCATATGCAATTGGTTTGTTACTAAAATCATTTAGACCATGAAATGCTTTTTACAATATGAAATGTTTGATAATTGGTGTAGATAAAATTATATAAAAATTGCTTGTGTTTTGTCTTAATTGCATTTATCGCTTTAGTTTAACAAAATTGAGATGTAATTGAAATTTCTCCATGATATAGTCAGCTCACAATAACTCGACGCTTTAGAACAAAAATATTCTTTAATCTGTTTTCACTGGATATCATACTCTTAAGAAGGCTGTAAGAACTTCTCACAACTCGAATACGTTGAAGGTTTTTGCGAGTCCCTTAGGACTTTGAGTTATTAAGAGTTGACTGTATATACTAGAAGCTTTTTTTCTCTCTCTTAAAGGAATAATTGGGACATCATCAGTGCAAATGTTTTAGAAATGCTGATTACTGCTTGTTCATTCATCCAATTCTGTTCAGTACATTTTAACATAACATTAGAAACAATAGTCAAATAAATCACAAAATTAATGTTATTAAAGCACGAATTTACCAAAATATTGCATGTACTTGTTGGGGAACACCTAATTTAATTAAGAACTTTTCAAATTTTGATTCAACTTCTCCTGTTTTTATTAAAATGCTTTACCTCTCAGTCATAACAATAATCATAATGATAAAAAAAATTAATGATGTATTTTTGTGATCTTAAATTAGTACAAATGTTAGACATTTGAAAAATTTACATTTCTCAGCTACATTTTATAGGTGCCCTGCCCTTTTCTCTCTAAGTTTCAGCTTAGCTTTCCCCCCCCCCCCCCTGAAATGATTTGTCTGTGTACGCCACTGGGGGCATATTGTTACTTCAAATTCAAATACAATTGAAAAATATACTTTTTTTTTTTTTTTTCAAAATCATCTAAAATATAACGATTATTAAAATCATTCCTAATAATAAAACTTCTTTAAAACATTGAAGTAATAAGAAGTATGTATTGTCAACACACTTAATGACACAAAACTATTAAGATGGGTGAAGTGATGCCTTGATATGATAAACCTCTCGAAATAAACATTAACTTTCAACTAAAACTGCATGACATTACAGAAGTATTATACCAAAATTGCCTGGATTTTTGAAGTACCAGCATGGCTTAAAAAAAGGTCAAAATTGATGCATGGATAATTAAAATGGAAATTTAAGCTGAAATCATAAGTGGGGAATTTTTTGTGAACATTAAATTAAAGCATATTTAGTTTGTTGTCTTGCACTAGTTGTACTCAAATTTACATTTCTCACAGAAATAGACCCCGAAGTGAAATTGTTTGGAAAAAAAAAGTTGGAAATAAGGAACGTAAAAACAATAATGTAGAAAAAGCAGGAATGAACTTTTAGGGATGTGTTTTAGGCAGGAATTTTGTCAACAGTGTAGCATAGCTAGTATCAAAGCCAAAAGAATGCTTGGGTTTATAAATAGATCTATTTCAAATAAATCTAAGAAGGTCCTTCTACCCTTACATAGAAGTTTAGTAAGACCTCATTTGGAGTATGCAGTTCAGTTTTGGTCTCCATATCTTAAGAAAGATATTAATTTATTGGAAAGGGTACAAAGGAGGGCTACAAGGTTAGTGAATGAATTTACAAATACAAATGCAGCAACAGGCTCTGGGCCCAACAGGGCTGGTCCTCAAATTATAGGCCCCAATGGAGATCGATGGCCCTCTTAAAACTATACTCCCTCGCTCCTTACCGCCTCTTCCGGCAAACTATTCAAGGTTTCCAATACTCTGCTAAAATAGTAATTTTTCCTAATTTCCAGGTTAGCCTGATATTTAAACAGCTTATAACAATGACCCCTTGTCCTGCTTTCCGTACAAAAATTTAACCCTATAACATCTTTCATTTTGATAAATTTAAACAACTGAATCATGTCCCCCTCTGGTTCTCCTTTGCTCAAGACTATACATGTTAAGCATTCTAAGTCTGCCTTTGCAATAAATTAATATCTTTCCTAAGATAAGGAGACCAAAACTGAACAGCATACTCTAAATGAGGTCTTACCAAACTTCTATATAAAGGCAGAAGAACCTTCTTAGATTTGTTTGAAATAGATCTATTTATAAACCCAAGCATCCTATTGGCTTTGTTACTAGCTACGCTGCACTGTTGACTAAACTTGAAGTCTTGATTTATTAAGACACCTAGATCCATAACATTCTCTGCCTTACTAATGACTGAACCCTGTAAATAATAGCTTGTATGCTTATTTCTATGACCTAAATACAGTACTTTACATTTCCCAACATTTACTGCCATGCCCCACTTGTCTGCTCACTTAGTAATATGATCCAAATCCTCTTGCAGCTGATTTACTTGTTCATCATTTTCTACAACCCCAATAACTTTGACATCATCAGCAAAACAATTCATGTGTCCAGAAACATTTTCATGAATATCATTCATAAAAATAATAAACAAAAGTGAACCTAAAACTGATCCTTGGTGAACCCCACTTAAAACCTCACTCCATTTAGAATGGTTACTCCTTACAACTACTCTTTGTTTACTTCCTGTCAGCCAATTCCTAACCCAAACAAAAATTTTACTGTCTGTTTGCGTTTTGGACGCCTAGCAAGGTCAGACGCTTCCATCTGAAAAAGGGCAGTTAGGTTTTGGATGCGCACTACCCGATGCCTTCAGCTTTAGTTCGCGGACTACTTCCTCGTTGCTTTTCCTCCCCATTTCGAGAAAGTCCAAAGAGACTTGGCGCGTGCGCAGATGAGGCGGAGGTCGCACGAAAAATTTTAGACAGTACCTCAAATTCCTATATGAGCTAATTTACTGAGTAGTGCAACATGCAGTACCTTATCGAAAGCTTTTTGAAAATCAATGTAAACAACATCTACACACTTTTAGCTATCTAAAGTCATGGTGACCTTGTCATAAAAATGTAATAAATTAGTAGCACACGATTTACCTTACCTGAAACCATACTGCAAACTAGTCAACAGACCATTATTTTCTAAGAAATTTATAATCTTAATTTTTAATAACGTTTCAAAAATTTTGCAAACCACTGAAGTATGACTGACAGGTCTATAATTTCCTGCATTACTATATAATTTTCTGCATTTTCTATTTTAGACTATGATTCCAGACTTAGAATGCTTAACCCATTCTCTGCCCCGGCAGACACACGATCAGCCGCACACTTTGTGTAAAAACCGGCCGACGTAGGCTCGTCTACAGAATTTGGTTCCTAACTGGCTTCGACGATCCTGTATCGTCACAGGGAACCTAGCAGTTTTTAACCTGGACGATCCTGTGTCGGCCGTTCTTCCGGGGGCAAACCCTGTTATCTCGCTTCTCTGCTGGGTTCTGGTGCTTTGAGGGGAGCGGTACCCAAGCTCTTTTCCTAGGTCAAAGTACTTATAAGATATTAAAACCCTGTGGTTGGTATATATACTTCACAACTCCCCTAGTTGGTCCAGGCGGCACCCATTTTAGTGATCTCAGGTCTATAGTATATTTTTCCTCTCAAAATGTTCATTCATTTTATGAAAACACATTTGTCGCATGCAATTTAAATTATAATTGCTAGTTAAACAGTCATTATTTTATGAATGAATAAAAACATGGATAATTTTGAGTCTTTGAGGTTCTAGGGATTAGATAAAGTATTAAATATTGTTCCCGTCAGAGACAAAAAGTACGCCCACACATACACTCTATGTAAAAAGTATATGAAAACAAAAATGAAATGCAAATATCTTGAGGGTTTTTTTTTTTTTTTAACGCACAATTAAAATTAGCAAACTGAAATTTCCTTACCTATAATCAAGTTCAATTGGCAATTAATGCAACGAAAGTAAATAAAATTTCTCAAAATATGTTTTTAAAAAATCGAGCGCTATGTCAAGCAAGTGTTCTTTTTTTTTTTTGTTTCCGATGCATATTAAATGTTCCAAAGTATAACAGTATAGCAATTAAAATTTTTAAAGTAATTTCTGATTTCAACTATATTTTGTTGTAAGAAAATCCTGTGGAAGAGTTGACAGGTAGCAAACTACTTTCTGGCTATTGCTTGAATGGAAACCTGCTCATATGGTTTGCAAAAAGCTTTCTTGGGACACCTTCTATAGTGTTTTTTTCAGTTATCTCTAAGCTATACAACTGAGATTAAGTAACAGCGCTTTGTGGGTTGTGTTCAAGTAAATATTCTTTAGGGAAATGGGGGATTTGTTGTAAGTTTTGATCTTTTGTAACCACTTATCTTTAAAATAGTTCACACGCTAGAGCTACTAACATCCATACTCTCAAATAGGGATATAAACTCATATAGAAGTTAAGATAAATGGACCAACACTTAAAGATATCTCTTTGTGTTATTGGTCGCTTTGTTCACAATGCATCAATAGTCACCGAACAATTTCGTTTACCCTTTTAAAAAGTCATTCACACAATTAATTTTTTTTATGATCTTGCACGTCAAATGTTCTGCAGAATAGTATTAGTAACTAACGGAGTGAATTTGAATTGTCTCATTGTGAAGTAACCATATGGAAGGGATTGGAGCGGCACTTTTGTTCAAATACCACGGTTCGATTTGGTTCGGACAGCAAGCAGGTGAGAAGTGCTCTCGTGGGAACGGGCGCCCCTTTCATCTTTCCCTTATTTTGGGGCGTACCTTTGGGATAAGGGGGAAGTTTAGGAGGACTTCATTGACAAGGCTTTCCTGTAAGTGTCAAAATAGAGTTCAGTTGTCCTTTGCAATACCCCTAGCTTTAAAAGAAAAATCCCATGCTCAAGCAATGGAATTGCGTTCCCTTCCCTAAAAGAAATAATTATATTTTCAATAAAATGAAACAACAAATGAAAGTTGTTTAGTTTGTTAGGATTCCCTTGTTCTTCTATTTGTTGTATGTAATTGCTTATCGAGGTATTTAAAGGGAGTATGTTTAATTTTATTTTGTGAAAGAGATGAATACTAACACAGTAATGTTAGAAAATTAAATAAATTAGTAGAATGGTAAATATCGAATGAAAAAAATAAGTAAATAAAGAAAAATAAAATAATTGTAAGGTGATTGATTAAATAAGTAATGTAAAATATAAAATGAATTACAGATACTGAATTGCGATTAAAACATTCAAGCTCTGGTTCGACTGCAAAAACAACATTAAAAACCCCGTAGCAAAACGAGGAGAAAAGTGTTATCATACTGTAGCGAAATGGAACCAGTGAGTGATGCATGGTGAGGTCGCTTTGCAGCGGAAAACATATTTCGCTTGGGTCAGCGAATGGGTTAATAATCTTGAGCAAAGGAGAATCAGAGGGGACATGATTCAGTTGTTTAAATCTATCAAAATGAAAGATGTTACAGGGTTAGATTTTTGCACGGAAAGCAGGACAAGGGCAGGTCCAGCTTAACAGCTAATTATAATTAACTTAATATAATTAACAGCTTAAAGCAGGTCACTGCTTTAAGCTGTTAATCTCAGGCTAACCTGGAAGCTCACAATTTTTCCGCATTGAAAAAGGCGTTTTGTAACTCCGAAACACGTCTGCAGTATCTCTGCGTATTTGTGCTTTTCTAACGCTGTAATTATACGTTACATTAATGGCACAAAGTTATTTTTTATATACTTCAAGATTTCACCTTTTTTTTTTTCAAAAGTTTAGTTTTCCACAAACTTTTAGGTATTTTGTTCATGTTGCACTCATAAGCCTGTTAAACGACTGAGAACTCAAGTGCAAACAGAGATAAGAATAGGGCAATCTCCCATTCCTCGAGTGGTGATAGCTTTTAAGAATATTAACCAAAAACACAATTTTTAACCATCTTTGATGCTGGGAAAAGGCAAGTTTACTACTTTTTTAGAAATGTTTTGAAAGTAAAGTACGAAAAACGCAGTTGTAGGCCATCTTTGAGGGTAATAGGGTAAAAATGGCATTCAGTAACTCTTCACAGCAATTTTTCATAATTGAAGTTCCAAAAATGCAATTTCGGGCGATTTTCGATGATGTTAAAGAGGTTGTAGCACCCTCCCCTAACTTTTTGACCTTTATATCATAAAAACAAAATTTTAGACAATATTTGGTAGGGTGGCTCCGGTCCTACCAAAAGTGAATTTTTTAACATGTATTTGGAAGAAAATCCGACTTTTCTCTACATGAAAAGCAGTCTAGTTTTTCTCTCTCATTATGAATAAATTTTCATATTTGAAGAAATGTGTGTGGGGTTCTTAGCTTCCCCAAAGAATTCAAAGGCTATGAGCTCTTGCTAAACTTAAAATGCTCAACTGCTAAAAAAATTATCATTGTTAATTTTTATTTTAAAAAAGAACAAAAATCAATATCATTATCTTTCTCATACTGCCAAGAGAGAACACAATGCTAAATCAAATGAGAGCAGTTATTTTTTGCAAAAAATTAAAAAATATTGTTCTAATAGCCAAAACAGCTGGGATCTTTTTTAAATGACAGAAAAAAAAGGTTCATTATTTTGATCTAGGATGAGAATGAAATATTCCAACGTGATTTATTGGACCTAAAAAAAGTGTAGATGAAAAAATCATGATTGTTGAGAATTGCAAAAAGCAACAAGAAATAAATTAGTGGAGAAAAGCGTTAAAACTAACAATCAAAAACTCTTGTTCCCTTCATTTTCTGGCACAAAATACTGATCATGTTACTCCCCAGTGCCTAAACTGTATTAAGGTGACACAAGCCAGCAACACATCACAATACATTTCTTACAAAAAATAGAGTAAAAAATACACATTATAGCCATACCTTTTACTAGATACCCCAGTTAAATGCCTTCATGTATTGCACAATGATTTGTGCTTTTTTAGACTTTTAGAAAGGACATTACTTGGACATCAAATGGCAACCTTTTATTGGAAAATTGTTCAAAAAGATGGAATGGAGCCAAAATTACTCAAATTCTTCTTAAAGCATTACTGTCATAGAAAACACTGTAAATAGATCAAAATTAGAGCGACAATTTGAACATTTAAAACAAGCATTTTATGTACCTTTTTTCCAAATACTAATGAATATAAATTAAAATATATGAACACAGCCTCAAAACTGAAAGCAGTAAATTGGTCTTAGATGAAACTAAATAGAAACTCTTAAATTGCAAACAATATAAAAAAATAATAAAGATACTGTATTATAAAGGTTAGAAGTAAAATGACGTAAGTTGTTCAACCAGAACTGAACACTTAGAGTAGAGCAGCAATGGTTGCATTTACATTTAAAGCATCAAAAGAACTAGGAAAGGAAGAAATGTTTTGTCCTTTTAATTAAAAAGTAGACGACATGTTTTACAAGCCAAAACAATGTTAAATAACATTTTTAAAACCTTACATGGTCGAGGCTTTATACCATGCACATTGCATAGTGAAAACCGTATTTATATAATTTAAATTTTGAGGTCCAAGAAGATATTAAAATTGAAGGTTTTAGGCATTTAAATGTTGCTGGTTGAACTTAGAAACATGTCAGCGAAGTCTTAATAACTTGAATATTGTATAAGTATACATTTTACTTCCTCTTATAACCAATAGTTGGTCCTAATCCTAATGTTTCTTCATATCTTATAAGAAAATGACATCCTAGAGTGCTATTGATTTAACAAATTTAATTTTATCCCAACTGAGAAATTTTTAAAGTCTATAAGTTTATTTTTCATTTGGACTAGTTTTAAATAGAAACTAATTAGGACATTTTTTTCAATTCAAGAAAACAGGTTGTGTTAAGAGCTTTACTTGAAGCACGTGTGTTAGAATTATGCAGTCATTAGTCAGATTTTGCAACTAAAAATTAGGAATAGACAGACGTCTTGATTACTACCACGAGACACCAAAAGTTTTAGATCACATTTGAAGCTGTGCTTTCCTGACTCGTCATCAAGGGCGGATCCAGCTTCAGGCTAAGGAGGGGGTCATTTTCGGAAAGGGGGGGGGGTCAAAGTGCAATTTTTGAGCAAAAATGGGGGGTTTTGACAATTTTTTCGTAATATAAGTACCAAAAATGCTATTTTTTGCTATATTTTGTCGGTTAAGGGGGGGGTCATGACCCCCATAACCCCCCCTCTGGATCCGCGCTTGCTCGTCATGATTAAGACTCATGATTGACCCAAAGGATAAAATTTCTGAAAGTAATTTTAGAATGCAATCAAATTTTGTCTTCAAAAAATCTTTTTCCTTAGAACATTTTGAAGATCTTTTTTAAGTATGCTATCATCAAATGAGAAGCAATTTCTTGTATATAGTAAATATTTTCAACATTTAAACATATATACTGTCGGCCCCGCTAAAACGAATACTGTCTGTACTAAGAGCTATTATTCAATTAAGCGGGGATCCTTAACATTGCGTCTATAGCATGGGAAATATTCGGTTCCAGGATATTTTATTTGTATAAGCGAGGCATTTGTTTATCAGTTACCCGATTGAGCAGAGCTGACAGTATTTAATTCATTAAAATGGCACCTTAGTTAATCATTTCGACGTTTTAAAATCTATACTAGGCATCGTTATGACGCCTAGATTTTAATTCTTATTTCTAATACTGGTTCCATATTGGTTCTTGGACCATCCAAAATATTTTTTTAAAACAATTTTAAAGTATTTTTTGCTCCTAGTAATTAGATCATGATTCATATACAATTATGGTACTAATCCCAGTAGCAAAAAGTTTTGTAGCTGTCTGCGACAAGCTTTGAGAATTTCCTTATCTGTCTGCAAATTTTAGATGGAATTTTAATTAATTAGTCACACTCTAAATAAATATTCATTTAACAATAATTACTATTTAGCATTTTATCTATATAGTTGCGAGCATCATACGTTTTTATTTATTTTGTTAACAACATTTTTGTTTTTAAAAGTTTTAGAAGACAATTTTTAAAGCTTTGTTTTAATAGTGCAGTCAAAAACAAGCAAGAGGGTTTCAGCCTACGACAATGTGTGTCGCGATGTTTCTGCCACTGGGGTACTAATTACTTCTGCTCGCTGACTATAAGAAGACTAGATTTCGCTTTCACTTAACATTTTATAACAAAATGCATAGTAAAGTTTGATGAATTGTAGTGTGCATTACGCTTCTTTATTGTAAATTAAAATCATTTTAACAGAAAAAGGAATGAAACATACTAACAATTATTGTGATATAATAACTTATTATGAATATATTTTATTTTTTAATGTAGGTATAGTTTAAGGCAGAATGTTTAGATATAACTCATTCTATCACAAAGTTTTTGTAACAAATATTTCAAATAACATATACTCAGAAACTCTTTTTTCTCATTCTTTGCTTTTACCAAAAGTATTTGGACCCTTACATATGGTATGTTAATTAGAAATCATTCAAATATTTAAGAAAATTGAATATACTAGTTGAAAGAGTTCAGCACAGCAATACTAGTGTTGACATTCTTTTTTATTATTTTATCTGAAAACAAGTGTGTAGAAATTTTCAAAACATTTGATGATGAGATTAAAATTAAAATGAAGCAAATAAATAGCTTATAATTTTTTTAAAAATATGAGGCAAAACTTTTTTTAAGAGTACATTATATACTTTCTTTAATTCATGGTATATTTGTCTTTTTATATGTAACATTAATAAATTGTATAATATGGCGAAAAGTATATAAAGAATGTTGCAAACTAGCAAGGGAGATTTAATAATTTTTACTGTTGTTGCACAGCAATATATTATCCAAAGTCTTTACTTTCAAACATTTCCAGAACCTATGTTTAATAACTTTCATCATTCTTCCTTCTTATTTTTCATGCCCTCCTTTTGCTTTTTCTGCTTTTTTGTTTCAGCTTCATCAATAGGAGCAGGTTTTACAAATGGAATTTCATCTTGTAGGTCAGGTGGCATGAACGGCTTCAAAACATCAGGCACAACAATTCCAGTTTCAGTCTGGTTGTTTTCTAAAATCACACATATCACTCGAGTTGTGGCACACATAGTGGCATTAAGCATATGAACATAATCTACTTGAGCATTCATTTTCTTTGTTTGACCATATCTAACTTGCAGTCGCCTTGATTGGTAATCTAAACAGTTTGAACAGGACACCAGCTCTCTGAAAGCAGATGAACCCGGAAACCAAGCTTCTATATCATGCTTCTTCGATGCAGCATTGTTCAGTTCGCCAGAAACTATATTAACAACACGATAAGGAATGTTAAGTGCTTGGCAAAATTCCTCGGCATTTGAAAGCATTTCATCAAACATTTCCCATGACTTATTATCATGAGGAGATGTTAAACAAAACTGTTCAATTTTTTCAAACTGATGAACCCTAAATATACCTCTTGTATCACGACCATGAGAACCAACTTCTTGACGAAAACAGGTTGAAATGCCAGCATATCTGATTGGCAATGATTCTGTAGAAATCCACTCATCCCTATGAAATGCTGCAATGGGCTGTTCCGAAGTTGCAATTAAATATTTTTCATCAACCACACCATCACCCTTCTCACTGTTTTTACATATTACTTTATAAAGTTCTTCATCAAACTGACTTAGCTGAGCAACTTCTTGCATTATGTCCTTTCGAACAAAGAAGGGTGTGTAGAGTGGCTTGTATTTCTTTTGATACAGCATTCTTAAAGCAAGTTGTATGAGTGCCTGCTCAAGGAAAACTGCAGCACCTATAAGATAATAACCTCTTCCACCTGCAGTAACTGCACCTCTTTCACTATCAACTCCATCGATCATTGTAATTAAATCAACATGGGAATACTTTTTCTTGCCAGTTGTATCCCCCCACGTTCTAACAATGATATTTTCTTCCTCATCATTACTGACAGGTACAGATTCATGCAACCAATTAGCAACTTCTTTCAAAGAGTTATTACGAAGATTTTCAAATGTTGCTAAATCACTATTACAACGAGCTAATTCATCATCTAAAAGAGTACTAACTTTTTTGATTTGACAAACTGTCAAATTCTGTAGAGCTTCAGAATTTATCTTACTCAAAGCAGATACTACGTCATCTGGTACACTATCATCACTGCCGACCGGTTCTTTATTTTTCATTTTTTTACCGATTTCTTTGCTGCACACATTTTTTAACTTGTTCCAATTGTCAAGATCATGACGAAGTTTTCTCCACTTGGTATCCGTTTCAACTACTTTATCCACAAGAGCAGGATCTTTAAATCGCTTGATTTGGTTCTCCCGTACTTTGTCGGGATTGCCACCCTTGTCGGCACGAAAGCATTCTATGTCAAGCACCATTTTGACTTATTGATTACCGAGGATATTGGAATCAGAACCTTTCCTCAAACAATTCTACAAATGTGATTTAATTGCACCGCTATGCAGACACGTTGCGTCAGTTTTAGTTTGATCAGCGGTAGCCACGGCGACTTCTCTGGGAGAGTGAACGACGATTTAAACTTCACGCAGCTTGGTGAAAACGAAAGTATAAAGTATAAAATAAAAGGAGATTCATCAGTAAACGGAAATGGTGTCTATACCAGTTTTGGGATTGAGGCTAGTGCGGGCCACGTGATCCATGAAGAAATACCTTTAATCCAATAAAAATTCACTTTTAAAATTGCGACTCATATCTGCTTAGCTTTCAGATGCACTAAAATGGAAAAGTCATACTACAAGGAAAGAAAAAAAAAATGCTTTTATGCCCTTAAAAGCTCAATCTTCTAAAGATAACGCCTACAGAAAATTAATCGAATGAAATTTAGTACTAAATGAGCATTCGATAATTTCCTCTGAGCATCATCGTAAAGACGACTTCATTTTGTCTTTAATTAATCGCACAGACTATAAAGAAATGGGATGCTGAAAATGCTTTAATCGCATATGCAAACTGATTGTCTATTCTATGGATAATGCATAAATATTAAATTCCAATTTGAATTACATGATAGTGATACTTAAGGTTTATCCAAATGATTATCTGATGTTCCTTAGGATTGAAAGAGTGTAACAGTTCTGTGATAGCATTTATAAACCACCGAAGATTAGCCTTTTGCAACTAATGATCGATTTAAGTAATATATATGTTACGGCCAAAGCCCGAAGTCTGGCCGCTTCGCGCATTGGCCGGGGCGTGTGGCCAATGTCCGATGTACTGGAAATGAATTGCGTTTATGCGACTTTGGCCGGCCACTTCGCGAAGTGGTCAGAACTCTCTGGCCAATGTGCGATGTGCTTGCTGTTTAATGCAGTTGCACTTCCAAGTGCTCAACAAATCGCTGCAGATGTAAAAATAAAACTTTTGTGAAATATTCGAAATGTCCATCCATAACAATTCGTCTTGTTGTGTCAAATATTGGCACTCATAATTTTCTGTACTAAACTATAATAATTCAGTAGATAATGTGATTATATTTTTGTTTGTTAGTTTGTTTTCTCCAAGGGAGAGAAAATTTTCATAAGAGACCATGAGTTTTCTAGTATTGTGAGATCTTCAGGCTACTACCCACCTTGGCCTTTTTTCCGATGGACGATCCTAGGTGCCTAAGAGTGCGGATTCGTCCCAAAAACTAATCTGTGGCAGTAGCGGATTTTAGGGGGGATGGGCCTTCCAAGGGGATAAAAATAATTTTACTATATGTTTAATGTTCAATTGCTTTTTAATTTCTCCAAAACATTCGTAAAATTTTTTGAACTATATGTCTTTTAAAAAAGCTCATGCTCACGCACAGCGTACTTGAATAACATCACTTTGGTTTGCTATGGGAATAATATAGCAATCAGGGGTTAGACAGAGTAAAAGAATACATAAAACTCAGGGTTTGCGAAATCAATTGTACATAATATATATCACGATTCATTCATTATTTCATCTGCGATGGAAAAAAAGAGACAATTTCATTTTGATAATTTTTTTTTAAATCATATTGACAGTTGTTTCTAAATAATACCGTGCATCATTTAGTAATTAGGTTAAATAATATCGAATCATTTGACATAATTTTTAATACAGTGTTTCCCAACCTTTTCGAGCTCATCGCCTCCTTCAAGACGCTTACTGACACCTACCGCCCCCCCCCCTTTCTCTAAAAAAAACAATAAGTTGACCAAAGTGAACATTGATATTATTAAAAATATAAGTACCTAACTTTAATTTGAAGTGAAATGCACTCAAAAATGCAATTATAACCCATCACTTCTACACTAAAAATACCTTTATTCTTTTTTCCTTTCACAAAGTGAACTGATTTATAACTGAAGCATTTGAAGAGAAACATCTAAAATTTTCGACGTACTTTTCAAAAAACAGCAGTACATTTTTCAAGAAATATTATTTTATTTTCTACACTAGACTGTGGGGGAACTAAAATCGTTGAAACTAAAAATTTGAATTAAAACAAATTGACAATTTAAAAATTTATAACATTAGCAATAAATGACATAATACTTCCTAAGGTTCTTCCTAGGTGCAAGGAGGAAGCTCTTGAACTTTAATTTCAAGTTCAATTAGTTTTATCCGAATTCAAAAAGCGCGAAAAATATATTAAAGGTTTTTAAATAATTTCTTCGTTAATTAATGTCATCAGAAGACGCCACCTAGCTCAGGACAGTCCGATCTAGAGTCCTATATGAATACGTTCCGATCAACTCTGAACAACCGGTTTCCTACATGTTTACAATTTCGGTTTTCGCTAGTTTTATTTCTGCTGTTTTTTCTCCTCTAAATACCCATCGCCCTTTAAGAATTTACCGCCCCTTTGAGGAGTCTAATCGCCCTTCAGGAGCAATCGCCTCCATGCTGGGAACCACTTGTTTAATAGTTGATGGGTGGAAAAAATTTTCGCCACACATTCGAAGTAAATTAGTACACGTATGTAATCCTTCTGCACTTTAAAGTAGATTAATTGACTTTATGTTTTTTTTCTCCCCCCCCCCCCTTTTTATTTAAAGGAACTTTGTGAGAATTTTTTATATAAAAAATCTAGGGGGGAAGCACTTTTTACTTTTCTGGGCCCCCCACAAAAGCTATTTCTGTATCAGCTCCTGCTCTGTGGCAGATAAAATGTGATTATCATCAGCATTATGGTAAACAAGCAAAAAATGTGACATGTGAAAAAGGTCATGACACACAACATGTGTCACTACTCTTTTTTTCTAACTTTGGCCGATCGCCTCTAGCCAGTTCGCGAACTGGCTGGCCAAAGCCCGAAATCAAGGAAGGATCGGACTTTGGCCGGTCATTTTGAGACGGTATTGGCCATTTCGCGAACTGGCCGACTTCGGGCTTTGGCCGTGACATATATAATACTAACTAGCTTTCAGGTGAAAGTTGTTACTGACCCCCCTGTGCAGGTAGCTAGGAGGCCTCAAACATGACACGTTTTCACTATATTCGGCGAAGTTTGGCAGCCCCTGACATATGATCCCCCGATGGTCAACTATAAAATGTAAAATATTTTTCGATTTGGACACTAAGGGCCAAGCTCCACATCGACGTAAAGCAGAAAAATAAACATAAAATGGATTAAATAGTGTTCCTATGGAAAGTACCCGGATTTTCGGTTTCTGCCTTCGGTCGGTCGCGTTTACTGCTGATGTGGAGCAGGGTGAGCAGGGTCCTTAATGTGATGACGTAATCGCAGAAAATACTTCAGTTGATGCTCAACGCGCTGAGATAATCGAATTTTAAAGAAAGGTGGATTTTAGAAAAACACCGTCAGGACCAACTTTCGGAATTTTTACAGGTCCACAGCAACTTTTTCAGGGAAGAAGAAAAAATACGTGTTTTCTGAAATTTTTAGAAGAATCCAATAAAAAATCTTTAGCAAAATCAAAAATTGTGTATATCCGGACCCCCGAATTCTGCCCGGTTCTTTATAAAAACTGCCTGTTTAAATGCTGCTCCGACTTCTTTCGAGTCTTTCAATTCAACCATACTTTTAAAAATTCGTTAATTTTTCATTTAAATGCATTTTTCTCTAGAATATTGGTTAATGAAATTCCTTTTTTTGCTTCATTTTTAGACGTTCTTTGAGTTCAAAATATAACTAGAGTTTAAAATATAACACATATCACCTTTATCCACTTGCCTCTTCAATTACTATTGCATTGTCATATGAATAATTGATAATGGCATCGTGTATGTTTTACGAGTCAGTTTCAATTCTCCTTTAACTAAAACTGGGGTGGCCAACCTTTTTAGGGAAGAGTGCCACTATCTGGAGAAAAAAAGCTCAGCGTGCCACATTGTATTTTTCCAACAAACTGAATATTTTTAAAAAGTTAAAAAAATATTTTTTTTTTCTGACTATGTAATTCCTCTCCAAATAAAATATTTTTTCCTCGTAAATCTGAGTAATTGAAATTAAAATGATAATAAAGGTAAAACAAGTCTGAACTTAAGAGTTACTATTAATAAACACTTTTAGTTGGGTTCAGAAACAAATAACATGAAACATTCTATTCTAAAAATTAAACAGTCCGTACTTAATGTGGTTTTTGAGTCTATCTTTTTCACCCAGTCTTTAATTTTAGGATTAGATTTAGATTTTTATGCATTTATAGGAAAAAATATTTGTTTAGAAACGTTTTTTGTACAAAATCTACAACAGCACCAGACGGCCAAAGTGTGTAAATGCGAAAAAAAATCTGTTGGTACAAATTTCCAAATTTCTGGATGACTTTCAGCTGAAGTAAACTCATATATTTTATTACCAATGCAGAAGATCAGTAATTCTGATATGGATTTCAGGAGGATAACAAGTAGTAGGGTAGACAGACCAGTGAATGACCACTTAAGCAAAATTTCATTTTTTAAAAATCGTAGTAATTTTAAATACTGTAATATTTTGTTCGTGATAGTTTAAATAGTTTTATTGATCTATGTAAATGCGTAAAAAAAAATTATGGAACTTGAAAGGTACCGCTTCCGGCTTTTTGGGGTGTTCGAAGGAAAAATGGCGCAAAGAACCAGTGAATGACCACCTCTGACCCAGTGAATGACCACTAATTTGACCAGTGAATGACCACCTTAAATTTTGAGTTAGAAATACTTGAAGTTGGTTTTAGATATTTTCACTGTTGTATATTTTTATATGGCATGTAGTGATCCATTACTTTTAGTGTTTATTTATGTACTACATTTCGGGTTTATTTATTTATTTATTTATTTATTCAAACTTTCTTTTACATCGTAAAGGTAGTATTGTAATCGCGGAAAAACTTCCCCTCAATTTTCGATTTAAAATGTTTTTTTAATCACGTATTAATGAATGCTGAGTAGTTTTTTCGGCCTATTTGCACATGCATTTGTACCTACGAACGTATGGACAACAGAAAAATACATGACGGCTTTCTACGTATGTAGGTATGTATTCATGTTTTATGTATGTATCTCGCATAACTCAAAAACTGTGTGGCGTAGAAGATTGAAATTTCGCATGTGAACTTTGAGTGGGGTCTAGTTATGCGCCTAAGCTTTTGGTTACATTCGAATGTTCCCAAGGGGTCTTTACTCTGTTTGGGGTAAATATGTTAATTTCAATACAGAATTAAGGGATGTTGTAATTTAGCAACCTCATGCTAATAGATCGCTTTACTTCTGGTCGCCAATTTTTCGTCGCCAACTTGGCGACATATCGCCATGTTGGCGATAAAAATGGCAAAAAAATGACTTTTTTTAAAAATTTGTTTTTAATTTGGCGCTTTCGGCGATATTGAGTGAAGTATTCACTGAATAATGTTAAAATTGTGGATATTTAAAAGATGAATGCTGCAAAACAACTCTTGCATTAGTTTGAGACAAAGTGGGAGTTGTAACTGTTTGAAGTGTTTACTTTATCACTTTGTGGCACTATTATATTGTATGTTTGTTCTTCACACACATTCCATGCAGTTTTATGCAATTTTAGATCACAGACGCAAATAAAATTACATCAATTTTCTTTACATTTGAAAGACCTACTCTCCACGTTTACCATTTCTTTATATGTGCTGGAAAATGTCTAAAATGCTACGCACAAAAGTTATTTGACCTCGTGACCCTGTCATCAAAACATTTTTTTGTAAAAACTGAGTGTATGTATGTATCAATCTATGTTTTTCTTACTTCTCCAGAAAGGCAGTGAACTGAACATCGAACCACGTATCGAAAGATTCGTAATTTTTAAGTTCATATGTTTGGTTACTTTACATACTTGTCCGAATTTATTAAGCAGAGCTTTTCATTAAAATGTAAATTCTTAAGCACGTCTGCGTGGGCAAGAGCAAATTCGAATGGAAGAAGCAAAGGGAGAATTTGGCACAGTGCTAAATTCTCCCTCTGGTTCTTCCCTTCCAAAACCAAGCTTTCTCTAATTCTCAACCCCTCTCTTTGTCAAAAATTTTCAACACAAAAGTAGCTTGTAGACGGGAATGTCAAGCACGGAAAGCGAATAGCTTAGGTAGTTTTTTGACACTCGGTCAGAGGGAAAACGTCAATCTCAAAAAAGGCTCTTAGCGAGCCTCTTCTAATATAAAATGCATCGGTTCAAGAGGCCACCATGCTGACCACCGTGAAGCCCCCGAAATACATTGTTGAGAATGAAATTGATCTAGTTGTGTGCTTCACTGAAAACCTGAAGTACGCCGCCGAAGGCGGTGTGCATCAGCCTGCTGCAGGCGGATTGCACGAGCCGCCTTGGTGGCAGGTAAGGTTTTAAAATCTGCCGAAATGTTTTTGAAAATGTTCCAAATTTAGCGAGTTTCAGTGTAAAATGACAAAAATCTTTTACGTGATTTGTAGATAGTCGTCATGCACATGCAAACGGTTAAAATGGGTGATCAATTTCTTGACAAGTCTTTAAATTTAACTCTTTTTTAAAAAACTTCGCCAGACTTTTAAAATTATATCTCGAATTGACGAGGGCAAATACCCCCCCCCCAAAGATGTCTTGATATGTTCTTTCGATTGCTAAGTATTTAAACTTTTTGCATTATTACACTATTCGCATGATGGTTCTCTGGGCAACCGTACCTAAATATCGAATTTTGTCTGAATGCTGGCATTACTTCTATAGAGATGACACTAAAAAAAACGTGACGAAAGGATTAAAAACAGGAAGCGAGCATATATTTTTTGAAAAACTGAAGTGACGAACAACTAAGTGGCCGTTCAGAGGGGTTGTCACTGCAAGGGGAAATTCTAACATTAGGTCCATTGGGTAAAATATCCGTGCCACGAAAAATTGGCCGTTAAGAGGGGTCTCCGCTTAGTAGAGGTGGCCGCTATAAGAGGTTTTCTGTATGCTCAGCTGTTAATGTGCAAGATGAATTAAAGCAATAAAAACCGCAGTAGTTTTCTTTTATTTTTCAAAACAACATTAAAATCCCAGTGAATGAACAGCTGTTCATTCACTTGCTTTTCAGAGTTTTTCTGACCCAGTGACCACCCCGTAAAGCTAAAATCTACACATTCTATAAAGATTGAAACAATTAAAATCATAGCCTGAATATACATACTAAATGATTCTTTTGTATAATTAAAAAAAATTAATTTATAAATACAATTAATGCGAATTAAAGTAGTTGTATACACAAAACCATCCTTATTATTTTGGAACATAAAAAGAAATGGCGCACGGCTGTAAACAATTTATAATTTTTTACTAGAAAAATACATGATTAAAAAAATCATTTAAGTATCAGATAGCTCAGAATTTGAAGGAAGAAAGCTATTGAAGCCAATTTATCTAAAAAAAAAAAATAATTTAGATCCTTATTTTTTAAGAAATACTGCGAAGTGGTCATTCACTGGGTGGTAGTCATTCACTGGTCGGTATACCCTATCTTGCAGAGAAATAGAAAAATAATTTTAAAAGATCGGCATTTTTTTTTTTTTATCTTCTTGAAAATCATCAAAGCCAAAAGTTGAATGAGTTAAAATAGGTGTAAAATTTTCTCCATATATCATTGGATAATCAATAAATTTGAGTTGCCACTTTCAGTATTAATATTTTAAATGTTTTATTCTTTTTATCCACAGTACAGAGAAAGAAACGGAAGTTTCATTATAAAAGATTGTAGATGGCCTATACTAGTTTAGGAAACTTTTTTCTGTGCAATCTTAAATTTAAATTAGTTAAACGCCAGATAATAGGAGATGAAATAGCTAAATTCATTTGCTATTCTTCATTCCTAAGTAGCAAGTTCTCATTGTTTTTCTTCCAGATATTTTAAAAAACACACTACCAAAAATTCTAAATTCCTATGAACATTTTTCTTTTGGATAGCTATCACACCCTCCCCCCCCCCTTTTTAAATTTTTTCTTCCATTGTGCAACCATACCGAATTTAGTCCAATCTGGTTTCTTAATTTCTGCTGCCGAGTTAACCTTTTTTTTTTTTTTAATTTCATCACCCATAGCTGAAACTATTGCAGATCAAGAATCCATTCTGCGGCATTGAAAGTTTCATTAGTGTTAAGCACAAATATGCTTTACAAAACACTGTTTGTAGTGTCACAGCTTTCGTTAGATGTCCGAGCAACGCTAAGTACTTTGCAATATTGTAGTTCAGGCAATTTAAGCCAACCTCCTGACATTTAATCGACATAATATCAATATATTTATCAGTGGTTTTAGTTTATAACAATATTTTTGAGATCGAATTTTTTTCCTTAATTTTACAATTTTTTCAAAAAGTCTTCGAGTGCCATTGCTATTGCTCTGTCGTGCCACATTGTAGCACACGTGCCGCGGGTTGGCCACCCCTGAACTAAAATAAAGACTAAAACAGGACTGAAACAAAAGCAGTTTATTTTCTAGCTTAATTTTCTCATAAATCAATGTGTTTTAACTTGCTCACATCTTGAACATATTTTTCACGACTGCTCTATTTAATTTTTTTTTTGTTGCTCTCTTGTTTTGCTTGAGCATCAAAAAAACTTGATGTCGTATCACCGACTGAATCTATTGCACCATTTACCCAGTAAAAGATTTACAGAATCTTGATTAAGTGCTTAAAATTTCGAAATTAATTGCACACAGTGATTAAATTGAAAAACGTTGAATAGAAATTATCTTTTTTTTCTACAATCCAAACAGAATTTCGGAATATCAAGTAGAAAAATTGTACTCAATCGACAATGGATAAATATTAAAAAAGATTCTAGTAATTGTAATTCTAAATTTACTTCGAAATAAGAAAGAGGAACAACTTTGTTTCAGCTTCAAAGCTAATAACCACAAAGCGCTTTTACCAGTTACGAATAGGAGCTTTACGTTACGAATAGAAGCATTCTATTATTTCATTTCATTTCGAATCGTATGTTTGTGTGCAAAAAATAATAGTAACGAATAAATAAATAAAAACAGTACAGCTGCTGCTTATCTATTTGATGTAGAATATTGCATCAGAAAAATGTACAGTGAACTCCAGGTGTTACTGATCTAATTGAAATAGATTAATAGAAAGTGAATAGAAAAACAGTCAGAAAAAAAAAAGTGAAAGAGACTATGCAGTTGCTACTGATCTCTTTGAAATGGAGTGATTGGAAGAGAATCTCTACTAATAATAAAGCTGAAGGTGGTTCTGTCTGTCCTTCTTTCTTTCTGTCTGTCTGTCTGTTACGCGCGTAGCGCCAAAACCGTTCGGTCGATTTTCATGCCACTTGGCACAAAATTAGTTTGTAGCATGTAGTTTTGCACCTCGAAGCGATTTTTCGAACATTCCATTTCGTTCTTTTTCTATTCGAATTCTTAGAGGAAATTCGATAAAATAGGGAAGAAATATTCCATACACATTTTCAAGTCTTATGTCATTCGAAAGCTTGAAATTTTCTGTACAAAATGACGTTTTTTCGAAGTTTCTACGATCATCAGGAGAGCTGTAACAATTGTTTTTAGAATCCCGAAATTCAAGGCTTACCTTCAGTAAAGCAAGCCAAACGATTCTAAAATGGCTTTGCTCGCGAATAAAATTTGTTTGAAAATAGAGATGAAATGAATTATTTTATCAACGGAAATCAACTTTTCATGTTGTTACCATGGTTACGTTTTTATTTCGTTCTTTTTCCCTTAATAATTTTAAAAATGTATTTGTTTTTGTAACAATCCAAACTCCAAGCCTTATTAAAATTAGTCAAATGAAATATTAAAAACCGTGATAAGATGGCACCTGTCAATCAAATGAGAAATCGAGTCCTTTCCTTAAAATACAGGATACCATTCTAAATTTATCGTCTGCAAAACATATTTTACTTCATTATTAATTTATTTCAATATAAATTGCAGCAAATGGCTTGAGTGAACGAATTTAGCTTTTAATTTATCGTTTGCTGGTTGATCTTTGTTGATGTTTATTGTTTTTATTATCATTGTGAAGAATAATGCACGAAATTTCTATGACTAATACTTAAAATTTTTAGGATCAGTTGAGTTTAAAAGAAAAAATTGCTCCAAATATACTTTTGCAATGTGATTATTTATTGTTGGACTGTAATTTGCAGCAATAATTGCATTTAATAAATAATGAAAGACAATATTAAAAATTATTTTTTGGCGACTTTTTTACGATTTGGCATTCAATTCTATTTCAGTATATTTACTTCTATCTTATTGCGATATTGCAACGTTCTTTCTAAAGTATGTCATTTCGGAAAATGTATTATTTTGTTTTTGAAGTTAGGAAAGAAAACTTTCTTCTTCTTTTAAACTTTGGTAAGATTTCTGTTGGTTTCTGTGAGCAACAAAATTTTTCTTATTTTTTCTTTTGGCTTATTTTT
>JAXGGA010001445.1:0-22500 GCA_038373865.1 Uloborus plumipes | reverse complement strand
AAATAATTTAATACTATCCTAAGAACACTAAAAACTTTTAAAATAATATAAGTTATATACTGGTGTACCACGCACAAAAATCTAATCCGCACTTTTTACGAAAATTAAATTACTGTTACCAGGTATAAGTTGTTGCAACATATATTATCAAATACATTGTTTTGTGGTAATTTGTGAACGGGAAATATTAAAATAAAATTTTCGAAAAAAGTGCCATCTATAGAGGCTTAAAACATTAAGAAGCGATTTCTGCATTCGCCTTTCAGTGCAGATAGCTTTTGTAACATGGCAGTACATAGATAATTTTATTAATACAATTAAGCGGTCTAATTTCATAAAACTGTTAATAAATAATAACAAAATAACGCGCCATCAAACTAATATGATTTATTTCTTCTCGGAGATCTGAAATTCATTAGCTTGTTTTTGAGAAAGGCGTTTATAATTATTTTTCCTTATAGTGGTTTGCTTTGCGGTTGAAACTGAGGAGAGAAAATTACTGTTGTTTTGTTGCAAAATGAACCTTGAACTATCCGGTATGCCGAGCGGGATAATACGGTATATAGATTAACGAAATTGAGGAAGAAAACAAGTGGGGAAACCGACTAAAATGCACTTAATCTATTCAAGATTGGTATTCTTTACACTTAAAAATTTTTCAGATTTACTCCCCAAAGTCCTACGTAAAAGTCAACCAACAACTTCTCCAGTTATTTGCTACCTCCAGTGACTATAAAGGGGTACAAAATCTTGTGGACAATGGAAACTTAAATGAAAAAAAAAAAAAAGATTGAAGGAGCAAAGGGCACTTTTCGCTGATTTCTGAAAGATAAGGATTTGACCGGTAGTACGTTGCTTTACGCATGGAGATTATTTTGGTAGCATCATACATGTGGCACAATGTAAGAAAATTTGTCATTTTTCTTCTTTTACGTGGAGCTATTTCGCTATCATAAAATAAATTGAAATCGTTTGAGACATCTTGACGCATCTTTTCATATTTTTATGCAAATCAGGTTGCTTCAAATTAGGGTAAAAAAGTTACTTACAAGAAGAATGGGAATCATACTTCAAACGTATGTAAGTATTACGACGTATGATTGTATTATTATTCAATTTTTATTTGAGTTCTCTAATGTGAGGCAAAAAAAAAAAGGAAAGAAAAGAATGAATTTTGACATCCCGAATTCAAATTATGTTTTCTGCAATGCCGAATTGCGACAGGTGTGTGTGTGTGTGTGTGTGTGTGTGTGTGTGTGTGAACGTTGCCATTTAGGGCCTGTGTATGTACTTGTTCGTTACTATGTCCTGCATGATGGTTCAGCGGGACTAATGCAGTCTGCGCCAACATGTGCTGCAAGGAACTCCTACACACTGTTTAACATACAGGTTGCACAAGGCACCTTTCAGGGTGAAAAATTGTAGCATCAGCGGCACCCCCTGAGGGGAGCCACTTGACTCCCTATGGCACTTTAAAGGTGCCATTTGGCTCCATGCTGTACCCTATGGGTGTCTTTTGGAACCTTCAAGGGTGCCATAGGGAGTCAGGTGGCACCCCTCAGGGGTCCCGCTGGTGCTATAACGTTTCACCCTTAAAGATGTCTTGTGCAACCTGTAGTTTTAACAGTGTAGGGGACGGTCTTTTAATTTTACAAGAAGAGCTACGAATTATTAATTCGCTAAAACGAATTGCGAGACCGCTAGAGAAGGCGTTTAACAGCGATAAGAAATTCCTCGACTTAAATCTATAGAAACGTCAAACATGAATTAAAATCTATTTATTTAGATTTAATGCAACCTGACTTCCACCAGCTTGAGCGTAAAGCAAAACTTTCAATACTCAAACAAAACTGAATGAAGTTATCGAATTCCAAAAACAATTCCGTAATTTAACGCAGAGAGGCTGTGCAAATAATCAGTTATAAATTGGATGAAGGGTTGTAATGTTTTCCAACTTACGCTGAGTAAGTTAGTAGTATTCTACTGTTATAGAATGTGGATTGAGGAGACACTTCCAAAGGTAATATGACAGAAATTTTTTTTTTTACCCAGCTGTTAAAACGACTTTTTGTTAGCTCTAAACACGTTTTTTGAGTAAATAAATAAATAAATTCCTGAAAAGGATGACGCAGTAAAGTTATTTATAATAGTAAATAATATTTTTGTTTCGAGGCCGAAAACTGAATTACATTCCTGCTGAACTCTCAGCAAGTAAGTAGTTTATTACTCATTAAAGCTAGGAAATTGTTTTCAAATATGTGTGTGTGCGGCGAAGTAAATGTGTTTCTATTTTGAATTAATTATTGAATTAATAATAATATAACGTAGATGATAGCAACAATTGTAAAAACAACAACCTACATGTAGCTGTACTTTCTTTGTTTTCAAATCCTATGTGTTTTAAAGCAAAATTTGTAATTACATCAAAATTAACTGGTGTTAATTTTGAGTTTTTAATTTCTCGCTTAGAAAGAGTGCTTATGACAGGTAGGGGTGACTTGATCGGTAAGGCATCGGACTCTTAACCGGAGGGTTCTGGGTCGATGCCAGTCGGTCGAAGATCCTCCGTGTTCACCAATGGTGACAGGGGTGATGTGATAAATATGCTCCTGGTCACGAAGTCCTACAAGTTCGCACAGCAAATCGATATCTCTAAGGGTGCTTATTAAGGGTGCTGGATTAGAGGTTTCCCAGCTCCTGGTCTTTATTTAAAAAAAAAAAAAACAGAGCTCTCTTCAGGACCCCATCCTACCACTTAAACGATAAGTACTGAGGACCCTGGAGCTTGGGAGTGTGTCTGCTAGGAACTGAAATTCTACAGTGCGTTTCAAAATGATAGGTCCACCGGTAAAAACGAAAGTTATGCTGGTAAAAAAAGGTTGTATTGTGTACAAAGTACTATTTTATAAACTACATTACTTCATTCAATGTAAAATAGCTCATAAATAATTTACAAATAATATGAATAATGAGGAAAACTAAAATTAGATGAAACAGCTGTTTCAAAAAGATAGGTCCACTGAACCAAGCATCAAATAAATGTTGAATTAATAAGAAATTTTTCTGATTTTTTTTTTCTGAATAAGCTCATGAATCCTATTTGGCATGGCTTCTACAAGATTTTGCAAACAATTTGTTCCGATTTTTGACCATTCGGAGGAAATAGCCCTTTTTAAGTCTGCAGTACTGTTGTACTACCTTCCGCCTGCTTACACCGCTCTTGCGAGTATACCCCACATGTTTTCTACTGGATTCAGGTCGGGGCTGCAAGGTGGCTAATCGATAAAATGTACAACACATTATCCAGAAACCATTCAAAAGTGGACTTTACAGAGTTTAGAGGAGCATTGTCTGGTTGGAACAAGAAGAATGAGCCCCCAATAGGTTCTGATTGTGGAATAAAATGTTGTTCAAACAGCTTGTTATAGCCAGCAGCAGTCAAACGATTGTCTACAAATGCTATATCAGTTTTTCCTGTCCCTCTGAATCGGGCACAAGCCATAACGGAACCACCATCAGCTTGCCTCTTCGAGAATATCTGTCTATCGTTACGCAGATCGTGCCAGTAATAATGCCAACCATCTGGACCATCCAGGTTGAATTCCTTTTTATCGCTGAATATCACACGATGCCTATCTTGTTTCCAGGACATCACTTCCTGCGCAAATTTCAATCTCTTTTCTTTGTGCTTTTTAATCAATTTCGAAGCCGCTTTTCTCTTCAAGTAAACTAAACTGCCAAACTTCCTTACCGCTCTGTGGACTGTAGATTTTGATATTGAAGGGTTTAGTTGTGTGGCCAAAGTAGATATGCTCATTATTTCCAGTTTTTAGGTCCCTTACGATAGTGCTTCCTTGTCGGGGTGTCACTTTTGATGGGCGTCCAGATGATTTTTTACTACTATAAACATTTCGAAATAGCAAAAAATTGTTTGCAACACTTTACAATCTGTTTAAAAGCTTACCTATTTCTCTATTCGATTTTCCAGACTGTTTAATTGCATCAATTTTCCCCTGCTCAACCAGCGAAAGACTGCAATGACAACCAGCTTTGTTTGACTACAAAGTGCTGTTCAAATCTGTTTAAATACCTCCACAGCAGCAAGCATAATCCCATAGTAATACTAAGCAACGATACTTATGCAAATTTTTGGAAATTTACGTGGTTGGTGCCAGGCCCGGATTACCCATTAGGCCAACCTAGGCCCTGGCCTAGGGGCGCAAGGCAAAGAGGGCGCAAATCAAGGAAGGAAAAAATTAACTTACAGTTCGTTGAAAAAAAAAGGAGTGCGGCGGGCGTACTAAATGGAAAAGAAAATTTCAACGAAATGGCAAAACCTGCCCGTTGAACAAAAATAAATAAATAAATAAATAAAAAGCAAATGGAAGGGGGCGTATGCTTGAGTCAAGGGAATTCCGTTTTTGGACCCTTTTTTAATACCTTTGATTTGAACAATTATTTCTTGAAAATATAATTTTGGCAAAGTGAAAAACTTTGTAGTAAAAGCAATGACATAGAAAACATTCAGTTACAAAATTTTTCGAAACAATTCTTCTCTTGATGTCTTTAATCCATATCAGGGATATCAGTATGTATTTTGCAATGAATAATTTGTTAATTCATATTTGTTTATGACTGCTAATCATCAGGAGCGCCCGAAGATTAAATTTTTGGAAGGAGGGGGGGTAATTATGAATTTACTGAATGAAAGTTAACCGAATGACAAATTACTAGTATGGCCACATACTTGCGTCTACGAAAAGAGATGTTAGATATATTTAAAGATAAAAAATATATTGCAATGCTGTATTCAAATTTGCCGAATTGTCAGACATTGTTCGCCGAATAAGGAAATTTTGGGGAGGCCACAGTAATCTCCCATCGCCTATTTTGTGCACAAAATATTCATCATAGACTGTTTTCATAGATATCTGACAAAAGATTGGGCCAGAATGTTTTACAATATATTTTTAAGAATAAATAAAAGGTTAAGCCTTGGTTTCCTAGAACGCGACAATCGTCGCCGACGCCGGGCGCGACTGCACGCTGGAATCAGAATTAGTTTGATTGGAGCGTGGCGTGAAGCGACGTCAATCTGCGCCTCAGGCGCATGCGCAGAAGAAGGCGGCGGTCGTCGCCGCGGCAGAGATCGACGATTTCACTCCTAGGAAACAAAGGCTTTAGAGACGTAGCGAAACAGGGGGAAGGCGGCATTTTCATAGCCTAAACCCATTTTTTACACCAAAAATAGCCTAAAATTGCGTATTTACAGGGTAGTTATAAATTAACAGGAGGTGTTTGGAGCCCTCTAGCTCGCGAACTACTGGGCGAAACATTGCCAAACTTCGCGAGCATACATATTAGACCGTGGGATTTTTATTTCTGGCATAAAAAAAATTAGTTTGAAAAATCACCACCAGGGGGGAATTTGGCGCTGTAAAAGTGTATTACACTGAAAATCGCTGTTCTTTGCAAATGAGGTTTAATATAATCGCCGTAGAATTTTCTATAAAAAAAAAATTACCACGAACAAAATAGCTGTCCACCAACCAAATAGAATGCAATAATTTGCATAAACGCTTTACGTTTAGCGATCATCTGTATAAAATGACTGACTGGGAGCATTCTCATCATTCTGAGCGCAGTTGCCTCTTGATGGCTTTAACTATGCAGGACCGCGCTTTGTTAGTGAAGCTCTACTATCAGCGTGATGAAAATGCCAATGTTACTCTTCGAGAATTTCGGCGAGTGAAGCAGTTGAGAAAAGGCCCGCTGACCATAACAAATTTAAGAAACATGATTAAGCGGCTTAAAATGATTGGATTTCTAGCCCAGCAACCAGGCTAGGGGCGCCAGACGGTTAATCAGCTACAAGTTGACGAAGGTGCAAATGCTATTAGAGAACAATGCTTTGATGCTATTAAAGAAACATTTCTGATATCGCAAGTTTAAAAGATATGATAATTTTAAAAATTAGAGAAATCCCTTCTGATATGTTACGAGCTGCCGCCGAAAATGTTCTGCATCGTATGCAGTTCTTACAACTTTACAATGGCGATCATATCGAGCCTCATTTGTGCCAAAAAAGTCATTTTTGCAAATAAAATGGAAGCATATTTTGTCAGTAGCAATTAATTCTTCAATAATCATGATAATACACTTTAACAGCACCAAATTTCCCCCTGGTGGTAATTTTTCAAACTAATTTTTTTTATTCCAGAAATCAAAATCCCATGGTCTAATATGCATGATCACGAAGTTTGGCAATGTTTCGCCCAGTAGTTCGCGAACTAGAGGGCTCCAAACACCTCCTGTTAATTTATAACCACCCTGTATATCGCAATTCAAAAACATTCCAGGGAAGATTCAATGCACCCGCGTTTAGTGACATGGTCTATGTTTATCTAAGCTTGATTTTTATGAAACGTCAATTTAAAAGAAAGTTTCCGAATGCGACTCAACGAACCTCATCCCTTTTCATAACGTCATCAAAGATGACTTTCACTTCAACATTTAGGAATTAAAGATTTCAACTTCTAAACATCTGTGCAGAAGGGTCCTCTCCCCATTCCCGACCTTCCCGGCATTTTGAAGATGATCTGAAATTACGAAAATTTTCCGGAGATTCCACAAATCTTATCCCTTCACTCAGCACCACCAAATACAGTAGAGGTCCTACAAATGCATATTAAAGTTTCAATCTCGAAAAATTTTCCCGGGAAAGCTCTCGAACCCCGCACCTCCACGTCATAATAGATCTTTCCGTTTTAGGACTTCAAGTTTAAAGAGTTTCCCGAGCAGTGACTCTGACTTCAAATCGTCCTCCCCCTCATTAAAATCATCTAAAATTTCGTTTGGGACCACAATTCTAAAAAAATTTTCCCGGAGAACGCCTTTGAATTTTGCCATCCTCTAACACTTTTAAAATTTTCAAAAAAAAATTTTTAGGACTTCAATTTCGAAGCAGTTACGATAAAGAGTTACCGAATCCCAATACCTTTTCTTAATATCATCCAAGAGTTTTTTCCATTGCTTATTTAGGTCTTCAATTTCGAAATCCTTCTGAGGAGAATGGTTAAATCCCATCAATTTCTCCAATGTCACAAAAGATGTTCTACAAGTTTTTCGTCTTCAATTTCGAGACGTTTCTACCTTTAAGTAACCGATCGTCGCTGTATAAAAAATTACCATTTAAAATTGCGCTTTAGGGCCTCAATCTCGAAAAAATTTCTGCCAAGAAAATGCCCACGTTCCGTCGTCCCACAGCATCATTAAAGTTCAGCAAAAATTTCCTGTTTGAGACTTTCGAAGGGTGGAGCAGAGCCCCGACACATTTTTTTCGCTAATATCATCAAAGATGACTCACAATTGCATATGTAGAACTTCAATTTCGAAGATTTTCCGCAGCGAGTTCTGAATCCCATTTTCCGTTAAATCGCTTCAGATGGCCTAAAATTGCATTTTTAAAGCTTCAATTTTGAAAACTTTTTGGGGGAGTACCCCTCAACCCCCTCCTTTTGAACATCATCACGAAAAACAAACTTGAAACTCATCCATCATAATGTCCACTGGGGGAAGGGGGGTACGATTTCGATAGAGTTCGGTCTGTGAAGTGGGGCGTAATTTCTAAGTTTGGCCTAGGGTGTAAACAGACGTTAATCCGGCCCTGGTTGGGGCAACATTTCTGAAGGCGGACCTATCTTTTTGAAACGGTCTGAAAATGAAAATTTGCATCAAATAAGAAGAAATGATTTATTTTTAAGAAATTTCATCAAACATAGTTATAACAATTACAGATATATAATCACTACCAAAAAAAGTGATTCTTATTCCTAATTAAGAGCCGAAATTTCGAAAAATAAGGGTGGACCTATCATTTCGAGACGCACTGCATGCTGCTATTGTCATTTCAGGAAAAGAAAAATTCAGAAAAGTAGAACACGATAGTCATAATAGGTAAAACAAAGAAAGTTTTAAAATCGAGTTAAAAAACGGCAAAATAAAAAAACATTTTTTCTCATTTTCACACAAATGTTGTTTAAGTAAAAATCGAAAAACAACGTCTAAAAGCACAAATGGGTCGAATTAAAATTGGCAAACATGTTTCAAAGGCATAAAGCCTCCTTCTGCAGTGCCAAGCAAGAAATGGAAAGAACCAAAGTATCGGGAGACTTTAAATAGGAAAGGAGCAAAAGAGCTAGGTCAATCAGGTGTCAGCGTGTGCCGAGCTCAGATTTGGCGTTGCGTTGTCAGAAAATTTAAAAGCATAAAGTAAAATTGGCGAGATGTGTGGAACTGCAAAAGATTCGTTGCAAATATTACTTAAATTTTTGTGAACATGAAAGGCTTCTAAGAAATCTAACTCACCAACAGTTGAAGGTCTACAAATAATTTTAGCTTCGGAGAAAACAAATCTATGGCCTGTGTCACAACAGTGTTTCGCAATTGAGGATTTTGAAAGTTCTTTCTTTTTAACATAAATTTCGTGTTCCTTTAACCTGAATTTTAGCACCCGTCGGGTCTGTCCGACGTATCCAATTTGACATTCACAGTTGGTTCTTTGACTATCTTCTATGATACTTTGGTTCTTTCCATTTCTTGCTTGGCACTGAAGAAGGAGGCTTTATACCTTTGAAACATGTTTGCCAATTTTAATTCGACCCATTTGTGCTTTTAGACGTTGTTTTTCGATTTTAACTTATTCTTGCACAAAGTGAACTGTTTTTAATAAATGTTGTTTATTTGTTATGTGCTGATTTTCTCTTTTATTAATTGCATCATGTCGCTGACACACGGTTAGCATGGTTGAGCAGCAGGTATTTTGAATGTTGTTTTTTTTTTTTTTTTCCCAACGATGTGAATTTACGCAAACCTATGTAACATTTCCATACTTTTATTTTAGTGCAGTGCTAATAAGAGATAAACTAGTGAACATAAAAATGTGATTCCCGGAAGTTAGAGAGGTTGGCCATCACTGATACACAGAAAAGTAAGTATGATGATTGCTATTTTCATAATATACGAGCAATATTTTTTTCATGTGGTTAATATAGTAACTTTTATATTAGTATTCATATCAAAAAAAAAAAAAATGTTGTCCCATGATTCAATTGAATAGCAGATAATAATCCTTTCAATTAAATTAAGAAGCAAGTGGATAAAGGTGATATGTGACAATTTTTGAAACTTACTTTTTACCATAGATAAAGGTAATAAGTCCATCAGTATCATGTCCCTTTAGTCTCAGAAATAGTTGGTAACTAAGAATATGACCCCGTTTCACCCGTTGAGAAAAATCCATTAAAAAAAATAACTCAACTTTTTTTAAAGCTTTTTCTAGAAATTTAAAAAAATGTCACATATCACCTTTATCCACTTGCCCCTTCAAATATAATATAGCACGGGTTGAGTTAGGTTGAAATTTCTATGTTGAAATATCTTTTTTTTTGTTATCCCATGATTCAACTGAATAACAAATTCTAATCCTTTCAATAAAAATGTAATGTAGCACGGGTTCAGTTAAGTTGAAATTTCTATGAATGAACTTAAAGGGATATTCACCTCACGGCATAGCATTTCTTCACCTAAAGAGGAATGATAATTCGATCTTCAATAGTTGTAAAACAAGTCGACGTAACAAAAAAAAAAAAATAATAATAATAATACGGCGCTCTTTTTCTGTTTACTTCCTGTATAACTTTTATGTGGAGAAGTAGTAGAAGAGCTGTAGAGCAAACAAAGATTTTATTGTTGTGGAGAAAACCGAGTGATGTTATTGTGAACTGGATAATTTTGCGTGTGCGTTCTTTTCACAGAATGTAATGTAAGTAATGCACTATTCATTTCTCTAAAAAAAATTTACGTCATTTTGAATTTTTCAGCAAAGCAATGCCTTATTAATTACTGCCATTTAAGGCTACTTTAAACCATATTGGTTAATTTTAACCACTTCATACTTTGTAGTATGCTTGACACGAAAAGAAACAGTAATTCGCACAAAACTGCTTTTTGCTTGTAAGGTTTTAATATCAGTTTTCCAGTGGTATTCATAGAGAAGCCTCCATAGCAGCATAATCTCATCGACCGATGATCGGCCATTCATCGAAACCCGATGAAATTCTCATCGGCCGATGATCGGATTCCGATGAGTCCTCATCGGGAATTGCTCCAATATGTCTCATTGGCCAAACAGAATCCGAGCAGCAAAATCCGATGAGTTTTGCTCGAAATACGATGAGATTTGGAGCAATTTACGAGCAGTGCAGTCCCGTGCCGATGAATTTAGGATCAATTTTGTTGAAAGTTGATCGGAAGGATATCGCTTTCCAATGAAAAGTAGCTCATCGAAAACCGTGCTCGGATAATGATCGGAACGATGTCATCGTGTGTTACGGGATCAGTTTACGAGGAGTTCGATGATCGGCAGAGCAAAATCCGATGAGTTGATGCTACTTGGCTAGTAGTAACATTGGGTAGAGAAAATATATACTTGACGCTAGAAAAACATTTTTTCAGTGTAACTCATAGTGCTGTTTTTTCTGCATTGCAACCCTCCCCACCCTCTCGCTGCGAGACTGCGGGGTGCAACGTAAGCCAGTTTTACACTTTTTATTTTACAAGCCAAGTAGGTTACACTGCAAAATTTGAGAGGCGAAATAAGTGGTATACAGCTTACTATGAATGTACCGTTTATTTCGTCTCTCAAATTTTTAATTTAAATTTCATTTGCTACTTTAGAATTAATCAACATATAAAGATATAATTAGATCAACTGAAATTTTTGACAGATGTCCTCAAGAAATTGTATATTTATTTTATTTCATGCTTTTTAGTACGAATCAAACTGATAGAAATAGTCTTTAAATTTAAAAAGCTATTATACTTTTTTTCTCTCTCTCTCTATATATATATTTTTAATGGTACTGACAGAACCACGTTGATATAATAATGCCAACTATATCGATTTATAGCTGCAAGACTTTAACAAGGAAGAGACTACTTCTTGGAAAAAGAAAAACGTCTTGAACTTGGCCCACAAACCAAGACTTTATATTTTACTTTATCTAGTCTCATTTCTCAATTCTTAAGAAAATCCTGTTTTCTTGGATCTTTCATATCTTGATTAACAACATTTCACGCGAAGTACGATAAAAGGAGGTTTAATTTCTACAAAGTGCCGTCGGGCATTGTTCCAAAAGATATGTATGGCATTCGAGATTCGAGCAATTTTTTTCTCTTTTCTGTGTTAAAATTATTACTTTGCCGGCAAATACATTCTCTTTTGTATGCAGTTCAAAATATTGCATATGTAAAGCATCTTCAAATGCAAAAAATATGTTAAAGCAATTGTAGATATTTTAGCTTCAGTACTTTTCTTTATTGCTAAAGGTGTCACGCAAAAGCTTTAGGTAAGTACGCAATATATCAAACTAAATATTCAGCAAATATGGTACATTTTGCAGCAATACCGCACTTAATATGATAGAAAACTAGGGTCTTGTATATTCTATATATATATATTTTTTGTATATTCTAATGTACAAGAAAAGTTCTTGCGAAAAGAAAGAATTTGAGATTGAGACGTATTAACCTAAGCGAATTTTCGATATTACATTCGAGTAGGGATGCACCGATTAATTCGCAATACCGATTAATCTGCCATAATCGGTCACTCGGCTGACTAGTTATAATCGAAAAATTTAACCGATTAATCAGCGGAAAAAATAGTTCTCAAATACTTATTTTTCAAGCATACTTTCAATAAGAAACTATGATGAATAAATTTATTAGTCTCTACTAATAATAAAGCTGAAGGTGGGTCTGTCTTTCCTTCTTTCCTTCTTTCTGTCTGTTACGCGCGTAGCGCCAAAACCGTTCGATCGATTTTCATGACACTTGGCACAAAATTAGTTTGTAGCATGTAGTTTTGCACCTCGAAGCGATTTTTTCGAAAGTTCCATTTCGTTCTTTTTCTAATCAAATTCTTAGCGGAAATTCGATAAAATAGGGAAGAAATATTTCATACACATTTTCAAGTCTTATGTCATTCGAAAGCTTGAAATTTTCTGCACAAAATGAAGTTTTTTCGAAGTTTCTACGATCATCAGGAGAGCTGTAACAATGGTTTTTTGAATCCCGGAATTCAAGGCTTACCTTCAGTAAAGCAAGCCAAACGATTCTAAAATGGTTGAGCTCGAGAATAAAATTTGTTTCAAAAGAGAGATGAAATGAATTATTTTATCAACGGAAATCAACTTTTCACGTTGTTACCATGGTTACGGGTTCATACTTATTTTTGTTTCGTTCTTTTTCCAGCGTTGCCAGACATAGTATTTTTGATACTACGGTAGTATTTTTTTCGGCCCAAATAAGGAGCGTAGTATTTTTCTGGCAACCCTGTTTTCAATATACTAATGACTTAATTAAAAGATTTGGCAGATTTTTTTTTTTCATTTTCATAGATTTCGCATTTCAGCAATATTGATTTTGGCAACGTTTGGAAACAGTAGTAGGAGCGTCTATCACCGATTTAGCGAGAAAGGGGTATCCAAAGCACAAAGATTAACCAAATATTGTATAAATTGCGACATTGCAACGTTCTTTTTAAAGTGTTTCATTTCGGCAAATGTATTGTTTTGTTTTTAAAGCTAGGAAAGGAAACTTTCTTCTTCTTTCAAATTTTGGTAAGATTTCTGTTGGTTTCTGTGAGCAACAAAATTGTTCTTATTTTCGCTTTTGGCTTATTTTTGTGCATCTCCCCTTGGGATTGCATTCGAATGTCCCAAGGGGGTGTTTTACCCCTTTTATGGAGTAAATCAATCAGTGTTAATTTCAATGCAGACACAAGTGATATGAATTGGCGCAACCACTTGGCGATATATCGCCAAGCCTTCGGTCGCCAAATATTTGTCGCCAATTTGGCGATTTTAATTTTTTGGATTCAATTTGGTGCTATTGGCGATATTTTGCCAAAAATCCACTGAATGATGTTAAAATCAGCGATATTTAGGAGATTAATCATTGTAAAACATTTTTTTGCATTGTTTCGTGGCAAACTAGGAATATAAATGTTTGAATTGTTCTCTTTGTTCACTCCACGCACTATTTTAGCACTTAAGTCATCTACTAAGAAATTTACACGTAAAAGGAAGTAGTGTGGGGTCCATACCAGATTTTTATATCATATACTTTGAAGGAATTATAGTTGAATTATAACTAAAATAGAGCATTTTTTCTGCTATATCAATTATTTTACAAATGAACTTTTAATTTTGAACCACGGGCAAAACCGTGCGGGTACCGCTAGTATTAAATAAATGTACTTTTCTGCAAGGATTTTTTTTCCGTAGCATGCATGAAAGTGTACAGAGTAAAAACGAAGCAAATAGTTCAGAAATTGCGTACAACTTTTTTTTGTTACCGAGAGTGGTGGAAAAAGTCGGCAAAGTGATACCTTACATTTGAAGTTTGATAATTTATTGAAGAAGTTATGGTGTTTTGACAAAAAAAAAAAAAAAAACATATTTGAGAAGTAATGCAAAAATAAAGAATTTTTTCTGACTTTTGTTTTTTAATATTTTTTAATTGACTAGCATTAGTCTAATTTTCAACAAATGTTTTTTTTCGCAGGATGACAAAGTACTGGCACCCATTAACCTTTGGCACTATTGGTTTCCTCATTGGACTCATTTACAAAGAATTCGAATCACAGTTCCAAGTTTTTGCCGCTCAGCCAGTTTCCAACCCGACAGCATTCATTTCTTCAACAGAGGCTTATGATACAGAGGATGTGGTGTCTGATGTTATGCAGCTCGGGTTCCCCAGTTATGACACAGTTCGAGTCAGAAAAAGTTACGTCCTAGGTTATGATAGGAGAAATAAGGTACAGAAATGTTTCATACTAAATTTTGATGTTTTTATTTTTTTTCTTTTTTGCTTTTACTGATTAAAGCATTTTGAGTCACGCAACTCAAATCTGCTGGTCGACGATCCCCCGTATTTGCTGATGATAACTGGGATACTTCAAGTCTGTCAGGGTCACAAAGTCCTTCAACTTTCAACTTACCATTCAAAATCAAGGCCTCTGGAAAACTGTGAATCAGTAATTGCTGTGCTCATGATTTCCGTGAAAAAAAACATGTACTCTCTCAGGAGCAAGTGTGAATCCAGAGGAGAGTGGTGGTGAAGAACATGCCCACTCGCTTGATGTTACCAAATACAGAGCCTTAAGTTACGTCTTTGATACCCATCTATTTCGAAAACTTAGCCCAGGAATTTCGATTTGAGCCCGAAAATTGACCTTTGCGCCCCTCCCCCATTAATAATCACTGCTTCTCAAACATGAAGCTGGATCCGCTCTTTCTAATCCTCTCTTGCTAATTTAATTGGTTAAACCACGTGCAATGGTAAGTACGTAGACCCTGGAATGTTATGTAACATAGTACCAAAACAAATAAATCTATGAAGCCAAAAATTAAGGTGACACCAGACGGTGGTGGTAGTTGTAAGGCATTGATTTATCTGGGACAAGTTTGTGGGTGCAAACCTGGCTTCAGTCCGTTTGTTTTCAAGGGACAGAAAATCGTCAGCGTCCATGTTTCTATGATTATTTTATACGGCAAGTTTTTGCTTGCCGTATATCTTGAGTCTAACTTGGCTTGGATGCTTTCGTCTTAATCGGATTCCTTATTGAATAACAGTCGCAAGGAAATACACTAGGTCTGCAAATGATGAAGGAATATTATGTAACCCCATTATAAACAAACAAACAACTCGCATGCAAAAATTTTTTGACCAAAATCTGTTGTATATATTCACATATAAATCACTTGCTAATAGATCACTTTTAGAGTAGAAATGAGGAAGTTCTTTTAAAATTGAACTGGCTATTGCCTCTTGTAAATAGTTCATTTATCATAGTAGAAACGAAGTACCGTGAATCAGCGGTCAAGGCCTCTCCTTGTTACATTGGCACATCTTCAGTTCCCTTGTCTACTAAATAAATTATTATAATGGTCAAATGCAGTTATATGTTCCTTTACGCTAAATCTTTTAAAAAAATCTGCCAATCATTTTTCCGTCTTCTACAGCGCTACTCCAAGAACGGATTTTAAAAATCGTTCTTTTGAAATTGCAGATACCTAATTGGGTGTGTGAACATTTGAATTTAGATCTGATTCGACATAGGCATAATGTGACGCGTAAGAAAAGTGAATTTTTTGAAGACGAAACTATCCACCCCTACTTCCGTGCGACACTTGCCGATTACAGAGGCAGTGGATACGACAGAGGCCATCTTGCTCCATCGGGAGATCACAAGCGCTCGCAAGAAGTGATGGATGACACTTTCGTCTTAAGTAATATAGCGCCTCAGGTAAGTATGTCGTTCTATTAAATTGCACCCAGCTCTGCTCGAGTTTTTATATAACACTAGCTGCGTGGACTGGCGTTGCACGGGCACCTTAGAAATGAAAGCGATGTAAAGTGACGCATCCGCTTTCGATAGAGAAACTAACTCGCGCCAAGGTTGCTCGCTACGGCCAGCGCTCTCAACTCAGAGTTGCCAAAACAAACCTTTTGATAAACGACATCTCTCGAGAAGAGTGGAAACTAATCCGCTCGTGCTTTTCGACCACTATTATTTTTAAACTATAATAATAACTCCTTACATATAGCGTAATGTTATCTGGCCTAAACCCTTCCTAATAAAGTGAACTACTCAACACAAAAAGAATTTTTCAATTCGAACCAGTAGTCACTGAGATTAACGCGTTCAAACAAACAAACTGTTCAGCTTTGTATTTTTAGTACTACGTAAGTGGCCCGCTAATGAGTTTCATGTTCCATTCAGTTAAGCCTTCATTCAAAATTCTCATTGTATTTATTATAACTGATTTATATCAATCACGTTTTATAACAATGGATTTCATATTTGATCATTTAGAACAAATCGCTTTTAAGTTTGAGCAAAAAATTTGAAAATTTATCAGAATTCCTTTATTAACCTTATGTCAATTAAAACTAATGCAGCCTGAAAAATTACGAATATATCAGTACCTGGTTCGACTTTCAGTTCATTGGCGTTCAGGAGAAAGAAGCAGGACATATATCGATAGAAAGATACCCAGTTTTTAATATAAGTAGATATTTGTTCGAACAGAGAAACAAATAACAGCTACAACAGTAAAAAAGAGAACAGCAATATCAATACAACGATGATAATAACAATACATCAATGTTAATGATAATAGCAATAAAAGTAATAATCATAGCTATAAAACTGTTAATTATAGCAATAACAAGAATAATGTTACGAGTCCATCACTGTTTAGAACTTCCTTCAAAATGACCGATTCCAATCTTGATGAAATTACAATAAGTTTATTTAGAAATTTTTGCAATAGAGCCGGTAACTATTTCTGAATATCCAGCAATTGAGTAAAATATCATTAAACACTGCTGCACTCAATAGTACACCACGTATTTAATTTAAATCCAAAACACGCAAAAACAGTAATTAAAAAGTACAGCGCTAATACAGCTAAGCAGATCCACAAAGCAAATAATAACAAGTATGCAAAAAAAAATCTCTCCCCCGCGACCATGCATTTTGCTATTGATACCTGATGCCCAGGACGCGTCTACAATAATAACAATAATAATAACAAAGACACAAGCGTCGTTAGGCAAAGAAGAAGGGGTTGATTTTTAGTTATCAGCACTCTGCGCCATACTATACCACTAACGTTTGGAAAAATCGACCAATGTCTGTATTTTCGATATTATGCCAAATATTGAAATAACAAATAGGTATGGTTAGTGTCATCTTTTAACGCGATATCGTGACTAATGATTTGATTTGTATTAAGATGCTAATTCAGGGGAAAAGTTTGCTAAATTTATTTTTACTGTTGTCGATTTTTTTTTTTTTTACAATATTAAAATGTGCACAGCCGATAAAATAATATTGAGTTGAATCTTTATTAAGCTAGGGTCTAAATGTGGAAAAATCATAGCGGTGAATCGAAGGAAATGTTTTGTCTGTGTGTGTGTTGCCATTGGCAGAGGTGCCCACAGGGGGGGGGGGGTTATGGGGCAAGATGCGCCATCAAAATTTTTGAGGGGGTTTTTTAAAAGTAATTTATTTAAATCATTTATTAATTTAAATTATTTACAGATTTGTTTAAATAGAAATTATTCATTTATTTATTTTTTTAATTTAAATTGTTTCTTTACCATTTTATTTATTTACTAGCGGTACCCGCACGGCTTTGCCCGTGGTATAAAATTAAAAGTTCATTTGTAAAATAATTGATATCGCAGAAAAAATACTCTATTTTAGTTGTAATTCAACGATAATTCCTTCAAAGTATGATATAAAAATCTGGTATGGACCCCACGCTACTTATTTTTACGTGTAAATTTCTTAGTAGATGCCTTAAATGCTAAAATAGTGCTTGGAGTGAGCAAGATAACAGTTCAAACATTTATATCCCTAGTTTGCCACGAAACAATGCAAAAAAAATGTTTTACAATGATTAATCCCCTAAATATCGCCGATTTTAACATCATTCAGTGGATTTTTTGCAAAATATCGCCAATAGCGCCAAATTGAGTCCAAATAAAAAAAAGAAAACAATTTTTTTCACCAACTTGGTGATATGTCGCCAAAATGGCGGCAAATACTTGGCGACTAAAAGCTTGGCGATATAACGCCAAGTGGTCGTGCCAATTCATATCACTTTTGTCTGCATTGAAATGAACACTGATTTACTCCACAAAAGGGGTAAAACACCCCCTTGGAACATTCGAATGCAACCCCAAGGGCAGATGCACAAAAATAAGCCAAAAGAGAAAATAAGAACAATTTTGTTGCTCACACAAACTAACAGAAATCTTACCAAAGTTTAAAAGAAGAAGAAAGTTTTCTTTCCTAGCTTAAAAAACAAAACAATACATTTTCCGAAATGAAACACTTTAAAAAGAACGATGCAATATCGCAATTGATACGATATTGGGAAAAAGACAGGGATGCCAGAGAATTGAAACCGAAAAATACTACGCCTCCTCTAAAAAATACTACAAAATACTACTGTTTCCAAACGTTTCCAAAATCAATATTGCTAAAATGCGAAATCTATGCAAATGAAAAAAAAAAAAAAACCCCGCCAAATCTTTTAATTAAGTCATTAAAGTATATTGGAAACAGGGTTGCCAGAAAAATACTACGCTCCTTATTTGGGCCGAAAAAATACAACCGTAGTATCAAAAATACTACGTCTGGCAACGTTGGAAAAAGAACGAAACAAAAATAAGTATGAACACGTAACCATGGTAACAACATGAAAAGTTGATTTCCGTTGATAAAATAATTCATTTCATCTCTCTTTTCAAACAAATTTTATACTCGAGCTATTACATTTAGAATCGTTTGGCTTGCTTTACTGAAGGTAAGCCTTGAATTCCGGGATTCTTAAAAAAATTGTTACATCTCGCCTGGTGATCGTAGAAACTTCGAAAAAATGTCATTTTGTGCAGAAAATTCCAAGCTTTCGAATGACATAAGACTTGAAAATGTGTGTGAAATATTTCTTCCCTATTTTATCGAATTTCCGCTAAGAATTCGAATAGAAAAAGAACGAAATGGAATTTTCGAAAAATCGCTTCGAGGTGCAAAACTACATGCTACAAACTAATTTTGTGCCAAGTGGGATGAAAATCGACCGAACGGTTTTGGCGCTACGCGCGTAACAGACAGACAGACAGAAAGAAAGAAAGAAAGAAAGACAGACCCACCTTCAGCTTTATTATTAGTAGAGATTTATTTAGGGTTGGTTAGGGTAAGTGGGATCCTTTTTTAGAACAGTTCGTTTTTAAAGCGTCATACAAAAGTTTCAAAGCAAAACAGTTTAAATTTGTTGACTTATTTTATCTTGGATATTATTAATAAACACAAGTTCAGCAATTTTTCCTAAAAATATGCTTTAAATATTTTTAGCTAAGGTATTCTTTACAAAATGATGTGAGGGGCCTACTTACCCCCTAGGAAATGGTAAGTGGGCCACCCCCCAGGTATTTATATTTAAAGTGAGCATGTCTAAAAAAGGGGTTTGCGGGTCCTACCTGTGTAAAATTTTAATAGGAAATATTTTTTTGTAAATTTATCCATTAACGAGATATCTACTTACATTTAAATTTGTATGACAGAAAATTATAAAACGGAATACAAAATAATTGTGTCTGAAATTCATTAAAAACCGGTTAGGCATATTTTTTGCTTTTACATATAAATTACTGTTGAATAAACATAATAGAGTCGATTAAGATCAATTTTGGTAAAAAAGAAAAAAAAAACAGGTTGAAAAAAAAAAAAACGAAAACACTTAGGGTGAGTTCTGGTAAGTGCGTACCCTTTTTTTCAAAGTTTATGCTCTCAAGGATGCTGCTCTGTTGAAAAATCTTGTACACTCACAATTTTTTTATAGTTTTCCTTCCAGATCCTTTACTTAGATTTTCAAGCATATAATATGTAAAAAAATCCATAAGCATAGGTTTTGTGACCTGGTTTATGACACCTATTCTAAGGTACGCACTTTCCCTACCTAGCGGGGTAAGTGCGTCCAACTTAAATTATATGAATATGAGCAGGAAAAAACTTCTGGCAGATATTAAATATGTTAGGTAGTTGCCTTAGGATAATTCCTAATACTGGAGATCAGCACTTGCTTGCATGGATGAAACGCAATCAGTGATATCCCACGTGTCTTGCGAACAACTGTGATTTGAAGATTGAGAGAGTTGTGTCTGTGATTCTTCCTTTGTCCTTTTAATAAGACCAAGTGAGTAAATGTAATATGTTTTTATTTAGTAATAATCACTTATAGTTTACATAGTTCATTTTGGGTTAATACATTAATCCGTCTGTGTTTTTAAGCCAGGGTTCGCACTTACCCCTTCTTAAATGTAAGATGAGACATGTGCGTCCAATAACGTTGTTGTAAATGCGTACCCCTGTGATTTTCTTTAATTCCATTTGTATGGTAGATCGTTAAGGTGACCTGAGTGAACAATTAGTTTTTTTGAATAAATACGGGTTTAAAATATTTTTCTTATTAGAATCAGCAGCAGTAAAAAAAAAAAAAAAACACAAAACAAAGAGGAAAAAAAAAAGAAAAGAAAATTAATTGAACATGATATGATACTTGTACTTTTTTTTTCTTGTACATTGAAATAGTTTTTCACAACGTGTTCTTAATTTTCTTAAATATAATTTATTCATTACTCCACCTTCCTTGTTTTTCAGTTGGTTCCTTATTTAGTGTTTCACTTAATTTCATTGCTTCATTTGTCATTCTGGTTTAAATTAAGTATAGCTTATGATAGCTATTTTCAACGAAAAATTTACTGACTGATATCTAAAAGCCAGTACATTTCAGAGGTAATGAATAAAGTTGAAATATTATGCCACATTCAATGTAAGTATAAATACTTGATGGAAATGACGTCGGATTTATAATCGACTTACAAAAGAGTTATAAGCAAAATTAAAGTTGAATTACGAGAGTTGGATTATCCACTTAATAGTACACACTTGCCTCATCATAATGGTACGCACTTGCTCCGCATAATAGTACGCATATGCCTCATGATAGTGGTACGCACTTGCCCCATCAAAATGGTACGCACTTACCCCCTCCTTACTTTGAAGAAAGGGAAAGTGCGTACCGTAATATAAACAAATTTTAGTTACAGTATTTGATCAAAATACCCCATGTATGTTATTAGTAGTTATTACTCAAAAGAAACAACTTGCATTTCTTGACTTCAACTGCTTGGTATGACTACAAGAGAAACTGAAACAAAACCTTCTCAATCTTTACTTTAGAGTTTTTTTGAAGACATTTAAGTTGTCTCTAATTGTGTTTTGTCTATTGAATCCAGGCCTGAATTCTACCTATTGAAATTATCATTAGACAGTTATCTAACATAGTCGATGTGTTGCAGAAGCCATTTCAGAACAGTGTTCATATAATTCCCAGTGGACGCACTTACCCCGTGGACGCACTTACCAGAACTCACCCTAATGGCAGCGTCTATTTGAAGATTTCTGTGGGAGAAACATCATCCTCAGTTATAATTCTAACATCACCTACATCAAGCCAATAAAAATCGTAGCTATTTCTATTCTTCCTATCAAATTTTACAGTATTTTTTTTTTTTTTTTTGAATTTATTTCATGTTGTAAAATTAGATCTTCATAACACTTTATGGTTTTCTTTGATGCAAATTTCACAAATACAATTACCAGCTTTTGCAGTTTTTGTAGCTGAACCATCAATTTCTTCTAGGTCTCCATAATTATCTTTCATTTCATCGTAGAAATTGCTTCATCAAAACTGCTTTTCATTTTGAAATCACCATTATTATGAGGGGGCCCACTTACCCTAATAGAGAAAAGCCACGAGGTAAGTGGGACCCCTACCCTCAAACACTTATTAATAATACTTTGCATAAAAAATTTTATTGCAATGTGTACTTTAGGTTAAACACTTCAAGAAAACTTGATGAATATATAAAAAATAATAAAAACTAACATTGAAGCACTTCCTTGAAAAATGTTGCTTGAACTCGCAAAAAAAAAAAAAAAAAAAAATTGGGGGGGATTTTTTTGACACAAATTATATGATACAAAAAAAAGTTCCATGAAACCCAAATATATGCAAAAGCAATCACTGTGATGCAATTTTACATGATCATTACAAAAAAGTATGAAAACCATATGCGCATTTCAGTTTTAAGGGGGGTGGCTCACTTACCCCAGTGGCCCATTTACCCGAACCAACCCTATTTTTTTTTTGTGCGTATGTGTGTGCTTTTAATGTCTGGAAGGGAAAAAAAGCGGTAGTATTCTGCGCATTTCGCACTTTTAAAAATTAGTAACATATAAAAAAATAATAGTTATAATTTAAAAAAAATAATAAAAAGGAAGGGTAAAAATAAAAATAAAAATCACAAGAGGGTTGCGAAAAGGGGGGGGGGGGGAGAGTTTGCGCTATTGAGCTTCGGGGGATGGGCACCCCTGGCCATTGGTAAAATCAACATTTCGTTATCACCGAGGAATGCGATTTTACAAAGGATAGCTAAGTTACTTTAATTTAGTACAGTATTCTGAAATTATAACATATTCAATATCATTGGGAGATATTTTTCTTCAGGCCACAAAGATGTGAATATGAAGAATTGCCCTGTTTTGTCCTTGATTGCATACCTGCAACATTCTCCCCAAGAACGGATTTAATAGTTTGGGTGCAAGTCCCAATACATTTTTCGATGTTCTTTGTCAATCACAGAATTATATAAAACATTTATCATGTGCAGTTTTAAATTCGCTTCGGGACCTATATATTTGTAGGAGCCACAATTGCGAAAATCCACCACTGATTCTCTCTCCCTTCACCACAGACAAAGCTTTTGGTAATAAAAATAAAAGTACAAGGATGC